>CM064540.1:31286655-31580431 GCA_032716605.1 Paralithodes platypus
TATTCTGACAAAGACAAGGTACAATATGGGAAAACTTATCGTCCCCCCCCCCCCCCCCCCCCCCCACTCAGGCTGCGGCGTGGAGTCAAGTGGTGGGCAAGGCCACCAAGGTGATTTGGTGGCCCCCCATGGCCACGCTCAGGTGTGATCCTCAAAGGTGCCGCCCTGAGGACTCTAGGTCGGATGGACTGGGGACTCAGGAAATAACAATTTCCTTTAGTGCAATATGAAATCAGGGACTAAAAATATGAATTCTATTTGAGTCTAGGGGGAAAGATAGTTTAAATCTGAATTCAACTATCTAAGAGTTTATTGCGAAAAATCTCTCGCACGAGACACGAAAGATAATATTCGATCATAGATGAGGTCAAATCACACGGGTTGAGGAACTCAGATTCACAGTAAATATAATGACTGAATCGGAATAGATAAAATATAATTTAATATAGATTTGGATAAATTAACTAACTAATTAAGAAACGCAAATGAAAGAGCGTGAAAATATAGCTTAACAAAGAGCTATCTTGAATGGGCGTACACGACGAAGTTGCACTTAGGGAATACCAAAATATGGCATGAAAGGAGTTCTGAATAAATTAACAAATTCCTAAATGAACGCAGAACTACTGTAGTGTTGTATTATAACGTAAATACAATTATAATCAATGGATTACTAGATAAAGTAATAAATAGAATCAATAGCCAAATGGTAGGCGGAATCGATCAAGGAATATACAATCTGAATTCCTAGATTGGTGTGGAAAGAATTATACGACCCAAGTAACGTATATCATCAGATTAATTACAAGAACTAATAGAGATCAGATATCTTGATAACGAATTAATTCTAACCCAACGGAAAGGGTTCTTGACTTTCAAATAAGGGAAATGGTATTATAAGTATTCTCTGGCGATAATTACGCGTATATAAGGATCCTGAATTGGACGTAGGTTCTAGGTATATATTGGATTAAAGAAGGGAATTAGTTCACGTTATACACTTTCACTTCAACTTGGATACACAAAGAATAATAAACACATACAAATAAAATCTGAGAGTATTTTGACTAAGTAACACGTGTAAAAATTACTATGTAACGTACATACAATTAAGGGTCTGAAGGATTAACACAATTTCTCTTAGCAATATCTCGTAGTTAATGAATCACTGTACCGATCAAATTTAGAGGAATTTTACACGGGAATCAAAGGTTCAGGATAGATCTTAGGCACAGATCTATAATTAAATGTAATAGAATATTCGCATATTTGATCTTACCTTCACAATAATAGCCACAACTTAAAACACTCAGAGACACTTAGGATAAAGGGTAGAGGTAGCCATGAACGAGAATCTGGACGACGTAGGACTCGTGGTTCTGCTGGGCTGGACGTCAGGGGAACTGCCTCTCTCTCAGGTACAGGGAAGTTGGTTCCGGGCTCCTCTACACACTCTCGTTCAGGTTGAGACTCAATACCAATCCTTTCCCACAGCCGGCTTAACCAGTGGAAGGAAGCAATAGTATTTACTAACTTCCTTCAGTTTCAGTCAGACTATAGTCGGTTTATTTTGGAGCTCAGGTTGATCTATCTCAATAACATAGGGACATGTGAATATCATTGTTTTGGCTATGGTGAAGGCAATTCTTAATCTAAAAAAATACTGAAGTTAATTATCTAAACCTACGGAGATTCTCAATCTCTCAATATGGCCCTGCTATTTTTAAAGGGTGGCATTGTTGCGTAATGAATGATTTTCTGTTCATCGTGATATCTGGCTTTCCTTAGTCTGCAGGCCATAGGTTCTTTATTTATCACTTTGGATGCACTATTCCCAGTCTTCCCGGGAGGTGCTGTAGAGGGGGTGCTGGGATTCCCATCAATGTCGATATTGCAACGGTTCTTGGTGGGGAACTTGCATAAATAGTTCCTCACTATATTGCAAATCGGGCTGGAGCTGGGTATATGCCTTGCGCATTTGTCTCTGTCCTTGCCATTGGAGGAGCAGGGGTCCCTGTGATTGGTCTGGGCTCGATTTCCTTTCTCGGGCAGACTGACCTAGACTTCCGGAGATTAGAGCATGGGTAGGTCTGGGAAAAGGGGTAGACTTGACCTATTCCAGCAGGTATTAAAGCTTGGGAAACTGGTCGGGTCCTATTGTCTCTCTCCTTCTCTTGATGTTGTCTTCTCCTGTTCCTCTTCATTTCCTTGATGACAGCTATTCTGGTGTTGTTAGGCTGCTCAAGGCCATGGTTTCCCAATCCCGTCATCTCAATTGTTTTCTCTCTTAACCCCTTGAGAATTACCACGCCTTTTGACAGTTTATTCTGGCTATCATTAGACGATGTTAAACAGCTTAGGAAGGATCTGTGGGAATTGAAAGGGTAAAGACTATTGTCAAGGACTTCCATATGCCCTTCCTAATCTAAAAAAATCGTGTAATGATAGCCAGGAAACAAAACAAAAGAAATTCGTCATCGTATTTTCTAAGGGTTAACATATACAGGTCGTGAATAAAATATACCATCAAAACTACAGGGTGTAATATACAGGGGAAAATAAGTAAAAACATCTAAATAAGCAGTGTCGTATTATGTACCAATAATTTAATAGGACATTTTAAAAATGTATATGAATCCAAACCCATACCATTGACGAAAATTGGCTCAATTGTCCGAACACATAATTATCTACTACTTTCCAGCCACCCAACACACACAAATACACATACACACACACACACACACACATACACCATCAAACCAATGTTGAAATAAAAACCGGGAGCTATTATCCCTCTCCACCAACGTACAGACAGAGAGTCTTACAAGGAGTTACAAGGAGGTACTCTATGATGATTTCCTTTAATTGTGGGCTTAAGCAGTGGGAAATGAATGTCCATGAGGTGTTTATAGCGATGCAATGTTATGTTTTTGTTTTGTAATTCATCAAATGTTAAGATTGCATCCTTATGCTATCCTTACACCCCTGTTTCTGCTACATAAATATTAATGCATATATCTCATTAATGGTACAAAATAGGACATTGCTTTTTTAGATGGTTTTACTTCTTTTTCCCTGTATATTACGCCCTGTAATGTTAATGGTACATTTTGGAAACACCCTGTATATGACAAAGTGTTCTAATTCATACAAGATATACAGTATATACTGTATCTGTCGATCTGACATTATTTTCTCAGAAGTTATTATTGATTCTCTTTCAGTGAATTCTGTCTTTCATCAGTGAGCTATTATTTTCTATCCTCACATTTCTATTATGTTTTCCTCATTATTTTTATTTTTTTTTTTTTTTGCTACTTTTTCTTATATTTTATCCTTCTTTGTTTTACCATTTAGGATTTCCTTTCCATCTCTACGTTTTAAGCATTTCATGTTGTTGTTTGAAATTTCTTGATGGATTTGCATATTCTTCTATTCATTTGACTGATATTTCATTTTTCTTATGTGTAGCGGTATTATCTTCCATGTAGGAAATGTAAGGTCATTTGCACATAATGTACAGAGTTATATATATTCAGTACATATACCTTGAACGTTAGGTCACTTCAACTTTACAAACAGATAATCAACGTCAGACAACCAATAAATGTTTGATTGTTTTTTGTTCTATACACGTCCATGCAAAATCAATATTATTTTGCAGTTGCCCATTTTACGGGAATAATTATATTGTGAAATGTTCCAGTAAAGATAATTGAATGAACTTGTCTCCATATTTTCTATTCAGTCCATTTCCACTCTGTAATGATAATTATAAAAACATATGTTTTATATATATTTTAGACATTATAGACATTGAAATATACGGCAATAAACCTTTATGGAAAAAACATAGATAGGTTTCATGAATATTTACTTAATAGATGCACTACTTCCTTATCTATTTTTGTCAGCTCGTTTGGTTAAATGAATCAGTATTTCATACATGCACTATAGGTAGCACCAACGAACTTGACAATTTTCTTGACCCCTTAACTACTCATAACTCAAAAATACCTAGAGCAAAATGGCTGTACATATGCACACCTATTACCTGGTGGGCTCTTCCATAATGATAGGAATGTCAGCTCGATTGCTTCCATTCATTTTGAGTTAAGAAAATTTAATGGGTCAAGAAAATTGTCAAGTTTTGGCGCTACCTATACCTATTTATTAAAAATATATTATTCCAGCTCGTTGATATTATATTCATATCAGTCTAGTAATAATACATAATACAGTTTTATTCAGGAAAAGAGGGACCCTAACAATCTAAGGTGTACAATTTTCACAATCTCAATTTTTCACTTTGACTCACACATGCCTTCCCTTGAGTATAAATGCTTCGTAAGCTGAAATAAATGGTTAGAATAAACTAAAAAATAGGCCACCATTTGACGGTTTATTTACGAGTGTTGTACAGTACAGTTGCCCCAACAAGTGATGTCGCGGCGCCAAGTATATTTCGATCAATAATTAGTATCTGCACTATCAAAGCATTAATTCATCGTTACGAGTGACATAATCAAACTTGTTCCTATGTTTACACACCCTATTCAACACCTGACAGACGTTAATACAGCACACAGCAAGCAAAACGTAATGACAGCGGAGATATGACTTATTTGGCCAAAAGTACATTACCTTTTTGTTTGTAACGTATATTTTTGACCTTTTGTAATAATACCTTTCGTCCGCAAAGCATTAGCTAGCTAGTCTTATTTTGTACAGGTTTTATTGAGAGTTGTCAATAACCTTATACTTAATTCCGAGAAGTTTTGTTTAAGTTAACTATAATAGTCTGGCAGAATCTTTGTTATAATAAGGAAATTGTCGTGTGATTGAAGGCGCTGAAGCTGAATTAGGAGCGTAATATCAGAAGTTATATTAAAATGTGAAATTAATTTTAAACTCTGAACGAAAGCGGTAATGGCGTTACATCATTAAAGTGTTCCAAGGCTGCATCGCATTACACAACGTCAGGATTTTTGACATGCCGGATTTGTATTTTTACTTGACGTTCGTTGATGATAGACGTTGAATCTTTCGGTATATGATGAACCATTTAGACCTGAGTTCAGCTTAGGAAGGACGTCTACCCATTAAAACGTTACAGACTATCTCAATTAACACTTGTAGCTTCCATACAGCATTCTTGAGTTTTCCTAAATCTAAATGTAGCTGATATGGAATAATACAGACGTCACCGGTACTGAAATAGTTAACCCAATTAGTACCAGAGACGTGCTTTATATCATATTCTGGCTACTATTGGACGATTTGATTCAGGTTAGGAAGGACCTTTAGCATGAATCAGGCTTCAAACTATCTCAACCAACACTTTTAGCTACCACAGATCCTTCTTAAGCTACATAATATCGTCAACATACAGCTAACGTAAAATATAACACACATCGCTGTTATTCAAAGGGTTAATATTCCGTGTAATGTACCGTAGGCTTCCAGGGAAACAATAAATAATTGAATATAACATTATTATTTTTTTCCATTAGTATATTATTTTACACTTGTAATAGATGACGAGTTGCAGATAACGTGTTGGCCATTTTGGCAACATACAGCCTAACCAGGGGAGGAAACAACGGAAAATATGCTGTGTTTGAGTAACGATATTTATGGTTGTACTCTGGGAATGTCAGGGTATTTATGTGTGTATGTTTTAATGAAAGTGAGAGAGAGAGAGAGAGAGTTACATAGAGGTACACAGACTGCACAGACCTCGCGGTCCCTACTAGGCAGTCCGGACTTAATGCTAAAATATAATTTACTACAAAGTGGAAGGCAAGGATAGAAAGCAAAAGGCTGTCTTCCCTCTACTGGGAAATTCATAGTAAAGAATGAAGTTGAGAAATATTGTCTAGCCTTCTACTAATGCTTAACCTATTTATTTGTATTTCTTTACCTATAATATTCCAACCTCCTCAAAATGGATGTCTAGACTCCTTTTGAATGTGTCAATTGTCCTACATTGCACCACTTTATCTGGCAGTTTGTTCTACTCGTTGACCACACTGTAGGTGAAGAGGTGCTTTGTGACTTCGAAATTCGCCCTCCTGGTTTTTAATATAATTCCTTTTCCTTGAGTTAATGAACTATTATCGATTTTGAAAAGTGAATCTACATCAATTTTGTCAAAACCCTTCAATATCTTTAAACACTAAATAAATTGACCTCGCGCTCTTCTTTCCTTAAGTGAAAATATATCTTTCAGGATAGGATTTATTTCTTAGTGACGGTATCAACTTTGTCTATGCTGCACCGACTCACGTTTCTCAATGTCCTTGTTCAGATAAGAAGAACAAAATTGCACACCATAATCAAGATGAGGCTTCACTATGCTTTTAAATAACGGTACTATAATGTTCTCATTTTTATAAGTAAAATTTATCTTAATATATCACAATGCTCGATTGGCCTTGTTCGCAGCTGCGCACATTGATCTGAGGTCTTTAGGTTTTCAGATATAAGAACCCCCAGGTCTTTAACTAATTCACTTGTTTTGATTGGCTGGCTTTTCATCTTGTATTCATATTTTATGTTTTTATTACCTATTTGTAAGACCTGGCATTTGTCAACATTGAATGGCATCTGCCATTTTTCTGACCACTCAACTATTTTATTTAAATCAGATTGCAGTCTATTTCTGTCTTCTTCGGTTAATACTGAATTTCCTATCTATGTGTCATCAGCGAACATTGAGATAGTATTATTTAGTTAAACATGGATGCCATTTAAATATATAAGAAACAAAACTGGCCCCAGGACCGATCCCTAAGGAACTCCACCATAAACTGGCTCACACTCAGATTCTACTCCATTTATCACAACTCTCTGCCTTCTGTTTGTGAGCCAGTTTCTTATCCATGCATGAAGAGAGAGAGAGAGAGAGAGAGTTGTGTGGCCGTTAGTTGAGAGTTAAGGGCCCTTCACACAGTCAGGAGTGCGAGCTAGAATCACTAGGAGTAATGACTCCTATTGATTCATGGGAATATGACCGTGAGTGTCCGAAATTCCACTTGCCCTCACGACAGAGTAGGATTTAGTGGGCGTGTCCCTGCGAGTCACAAGGAGTCACTGGGAGTTACCAGGAGTCACCGGGATAAAAACAGGAATGAAGTGCGAGTTATTGAAAATTTGAAAATTAACGGTTGTTTTCGGATTAGTGCAATATACGAGTCAATACGAGTAATACAGGAGTCACTAGGAGTTAGATAGGAGTCACCGAGCATCACTGGGAGTTGTTAGGAATGAGATGAGAGTATGCCAGGCATGGCCCTCATTGTACACAGCTCCCACAGACGGAAGCACTGGACACACATGCATCCACTGTGAGCCTCCAGGCATGTGTGTGACCCTATAATTTAAAGTTGCCATCCCTCAAGTATGTCTCTTGTAGGCTATAACTACAGTCCTCTAATATCATCATTAAGTATTATGACAGTATTCATACATCATTAAAGACAATAATAGAATACGATAAGTCTGTATTATTATTTACCGTACGGTCATTATATCAATGCTTACTATAATTTAAGAAACAAATATATGTAAAGTATTGTCTAAAGAGTGCCTAGTTAATCCTTCACACATTTTCGTTTTCCTACGAGTTCTGTAATAATTCATAATATTACCTATAATGGGTAACAATTATAGGTTATGTTAGATTGGTTAGGTTAGGTCAGGGGATTTGAACTTGTAAAGGCTTGTGTAACATTGACCGTACATTGTTCACATTATTAAATACCTCACCTACAGTAATTTCCTTCTCTATACACAATCGCTGTGTTAAATGCAACGTCTTGTGGGCAATTGTACTTACACAGGTTCATACTAAGCCTCTTTATAATGTTTGACCAAGAAAACTAAAGTATCCGTATATATTATACTTTCAAGTGAGGAGTACTACAGTTTTATATGAATAATATTTGTTTTAACCCGTTGAGCCCTGGCTAGTTATAATATTTTGTTCACCCCAGTCCCAAGCCATTTTCACTTATTTTTTTTGTTTGCTAAAATGGAAGACAAGGATGAGAAATGAAAAAAAAAAAAAAAAAAATCACCTCTGACATTTTGTTTTTGGGGGGGGGGGTGGGGGGGGGGGGGGGGGGGGGGAGCCTAAAAAAAATGTGTTGAGCCAAAATAGAAGAGAATGGTGAGAAATGAAGACAAAAATAAAACAAAACTCATTTCGGTCATTTGGGGGGCGGGGGGGGGGGGGGGGGGGGGGTTTCAATAGTCCGTCTCCCCCGCATGACCACCCGCCCGGGAGCACTAGGGTAAAAACTGAGTATGGCATTGTACGGCATACATCCTAAGGAGTATCTCACATAAATCTCAAGCCTCTAGCTCCCATACGACCGGAGTAATGAAGGTTCAAAGTGGCGGTGAACTAGGGGTGTAAACTATCCCCACTAAGCCCACCACCACCAGCCGCGCGGCTGTCTCGGCCCGCTCACACCTACTGGCCCGGCTCCCACACACACTACGGTACCTCCCCCTCCTATTCTCCCGCCATTTCCTACCTTACGAGCCACGTAAGTGTTTTTTATATGTCGGACGCACGTGATGCGTCGCTGGGAGTTGGTGATCAAAGACTGCCGACGCAACACGTGCGACGCTGGGTCTCACCGGGTTAATCCACCTTCATTTCACTTGGAGATAGCTTGAGAATGCACCTACAATTAATAAATACTGCAAAATTGTCTGGGGAGGGGGGGCATCCCCAGCTAGGCAGGCTCACTTTGCTTACCACCCACACCCATGAATAGTGGGCCCTTTATTACATGTGCGCCCACTACAGGTATCTCTGTGGGCGCCCCTGTCGCTTGGAGAGCATGCTCGGTGACTCCCAGTGGCTCCTGGTGGTTCCTGGTGACTCCTCCAGTGACCTTCAGTAACTCGTATGCATTACCTATCTATATCCCAGTGACTCTTGGTAAAACAGAACTGAAACTGAAACAGAACACTGTCCACGATTTAGATAGGAGTCACTGGGAGTCACCATAGGACTCACTGGGAGTCACTGGGGTGTTACTGAGAGTCACCAGGACTCACTGGGAGTGTTCCGATTTGCGGCGAGACCTTCAAACGCGGTGAACATTTTGCCGGACAGGGTCAATCGCCCGCGACTGGTCGGGAGTCACTGGGAGTCTAACAGGAGTCACTAGGAATCGCTAGAGTCACTAGGAATCATCGATTTTCACCGCGAATAACCCCAGGAGTCCAAATTTTCACCTACTCCTAGTGATTCTAGCTCGCACTCCTGACTGTGTGAAGGGCCCTTTAAGGGCTCTTCACACAGTCAGAAGTGCGAGCTAGAATCATTAGGAGTAATGACTCCTGTTGATTCCTGGGAATATGAACGACTGTCCGAAATTCCACGTGCCCTCACGACAGAGTAGGAGTCAGCGGGAGTGTCCCTGCTAGTCACAAGGAGTCACTGGGAGTTACCAGGAGTCACCGGGATAAAACCGGGAATGAAGTGCGAGTTATTGAAAATTTGAAAATTAAATGTTGTTTTCAGATTAGTGCAATATACGAGTCGATATGAGTAATACAGAAGTCACTGGGAGTTCGATAGGAGTCACTGGGAGTCACCGAGCATCACTGGGAGTTGTTAGGAATGAGATGAGAGTATGCCAAGCATGGCCCCCTTTGTGCACAGCTCCCACAGACGGAAGCACTGGACACACATGCATCCACTGAGAGCCTCCAGGCATGTGTGTGACCCTATAATTTATAGTTGCCATCCCTCAAGTATGTCTCTTGTAGGCTATAACTACAGTCCTCTAATATCATCATTAAAGGGTACATCACACAGTCAGGAGTGCGAGCTAGAGTCACTAGGAGTAGGGGACAATTCGGACTCGCGGGCCTATTCGCGGTGAAAATCGATGACTTCTAGTGACTCTAGCGACTCCTAGCAACATCTGTTAGACTCCCACTCGCTCGCGGTGAAAATCTATGACTCCTAGTGATTTTAGCGACTCCCAGTGACTCCTGTTAGACTCCCACTAGCTCGCACTCCTGACTGTGTGATGTACCCTTAAGTATTATAACTGTATTCATACATCATTAAAGACAATAATAGAATTCGATAATTCTGTATTATTTTGTACCGTACGATCATTATATCAATGCTTACTATAATATAAGAAACAAATATATGTAAAGTATTGTCTAAAGAGTGCCTAGTTAATCCTTCACACATTTTCGTTTTCCTTTGTTAGCGAGTTCCGTAATATTTCATAATATTACCTAAAATGGGTAACAATTATACCTTATGTTAGCTTGGTTAGGTTAGGTCAAGGGAGTTGGAGAACTTGTAAACTAGAAGTAGGCTAGTGTAACATTGACCATACATTGTTCACATAATTAAATGCCTCACCTACAGTAATTTACTTCTCTACACACAATCTATCTATCTATCTATCTATTGCCTGATGCCGCAATCCCCGAAGGGGTGGCCACGAACGAACCGCTCCCATGCACCTCTGTCCCCAGGCAGTCGACGCCCCTCCTCCCAACCAGCACCACCTTCATTCATATACTTCCTCACTCCATCCTTCCACCTCTCCTTCGGTGCACCTCTCCCTCTCTGTCCTTCCACCTCGCTCTCGTACACCCTCGTAGTCAATCTCTTGCTTTCAATACGTTCCATATGGCCGAACCATTGTTCCTTTTCACACTTTCCAGCACACTTTCCAGCACATCTACCTCCACACCACACCTCCTTCTTACTTCCTCATTCGTCTGTCTATCCCTCCATGTAACTCCGCAAGTACTTCTCAAGTAACTCATTTCCACCACTCTCACTCTTGGTCTAAGTCTCTTCCCGAACGTCCATGCTTCGCTTCCGTAAGTTAGTGTCGGGATTACCACACCGTCATGCAAGGACTTCTTCACTTCCATACTGACCACCCTATTTTTTGTTACTGCTTTCAACGTTCCTACAACCCTCTTCCCCTGTTGCACCCTCTCCCGCACCTCCTCATTCACAGTCCCATCTTTACTCAACACACTGCCCAGATACTTAAAAGAGCTGACGATCTCCATAGCCTGACCGTTCAACTTCACCTCACACTCTGTGACTTCACCCATTTCGAATACCATAACCTTGCTCTTCCCCGCATTTACCTTCAAATTCCGTTTTTTGCACACTGTTCCAAACTCATTTACCAAACCCTGCAGCTCTCATTCATTATCACTCATCAGAACTGTATCATCCGCAAACAGCAGTATAGGCAGCTTCCACTCATTTCCCTCCCTTTTCAGCGATACACCAACATTCACTGCTCTTGATAGTATTTCTTTCATGACTCCATCCATATATACAGTAAACAACCACGGGGACATCACACACCCCTGTTTCAAACCAATCTTCAGGTCAAAGAACTCGCTCTGCTCACTCTCCACACGTACTGCTGCCTTTGCACCCTCATATATACTCTTCACTGCATTCAGCAACTTGCCATCTACTCCATATATTCTAGGTACTTTCCGCAAACCTTCTCTATCCACTCTGTCATAGGCCTTCTCCAAGTCCATAAAGGCAACATACACCTTTTGTTTCTTCTCCAGATATTTCTCTACAACACAATTCAGGGTAAAAATCTGATCTATACATCCTCTTCCCTTCCTAAAACCTCCCTGCTCGTCGCATATCCATTTCTCCATTCTCACTCTCACTCTCTCAATCATTACCCTACTGTATACCTTCCCTACTACACCTAGAAGACATATTCCTCAGTGGTTACCGCACACTCCTCTTTCCCCTTTGCCCTTATATAGGGGGACTATTATGCCCGTCTTCCAGTCATCGGGTGCACTCCCCTTCTCCCATGCTAGTTTGCACATTTTCCATATCCATTCGATCACTATCTCACCACCATACCTCAACATTTCCCCACACACTCCATCTGTTCCTGGTGCTTTCCCCAACTTCACTCTTGTCATGGCTTCCTACACTTCTGACCTCCTGATCCCCATCTCCTCGTCCACTACTTCTCTTCTTCTCCCTCCCATACCATATCCAACTATATTTGCTGGCTCTTCATTCCTTACATTTAGCAACTCATTGAAGTACTCCCTCCATCTTTCGACTCTCTCTTGCTTCTCGGCTAGCATTCTCCCATTCTTATCTTTCACACCCTTACTGTTTCCCTTGCTACCTTCCCTAACTTTCTTGACTTCTTTCCAGAACAGTTTCTTACTCTCCCTCCATTTTACACTCAGATTCCTTCCAAATTCCTCATCTACTCTTCTCTTACTTTCCTTCACTACTCTCTTCACCACCCTCTTTCTCTCCACGTACCTCGCTCGTTTCTGTCTCTCGGAATCTTCATTCCCTCTACTACCCAACCACTCTCTATATGCTTTCTTCTTTTCTTCCACAGCTATTTTTACCTCTTCTGTCCACCATGCTGTACCTTTCACTCCCCTCCCTCTTCTCCTCACTCCACACACCTCTTCACATGCTGCACAGATCTCTTCCTTAAACACCTTGCTCATCTCCTCCACTTCCTCCTCCACTTCCAGGTCAAACCCACCTAGTCGTCTTTCTACTGCTCTCCTGTACTCTTCCCTGATTTCCTCCTCCTGTAACCTCTCCACCCTCCTCACCATTCCACCTTCCTCTCGCCTCCCTCCAGCTCTCCTCACCCACTTCCTTTGTAACCTAACCTTAGCTACTACTACATAATGATCAGACAGAACCCCTCCAATACCCCTATACACCCTAGCATCCATCACATATTTCTTCATTCGTTCATCCACACATACATAATCAATCAATGACTTTCGTTCCACCACTGTTTTATCCTTCATCGTCAACATCCGTTTCCACGTGTACCTGTGGATCATTCTGTGTCGGAAGAAGGTGTTGGCTATCCACAGCCTCCTCCCCACACACACGTCCACAAGTGCACTACCATTCCCATTCACCTCTGATGGAACCCCCCACCCTCCCACCACTCCCTCAACTTTCCTATCACCCACCTTACCATTCATATCCCCAATCAGAAATATTCTTTCGTTCGTGTCAAACTTCTCCAGGCACGTCTTGTGGGCAATTGTACTTACACAGGTTCATACTAGGCATGTTTATAATGTTTGACCAAGAACACTAAGGTACCCGTATATATTATACTTTCAGGTGAGGAGTATTATTATCTACTGTAAGAAACTGTAAGAATTACAGTTGTATATGAATAATATTTTTTTTAATCCACATTAATTTCACTTTGAGATAGCTTGAGAATGCACCTACAATTAACCCTTAATTAGCGGCGAGCAACATAAGTCGAGTTAAATAAAGCTGGACTATGTGGCGGCGCTCGACATAACTTGAGTGGCAATTTCAGCACGTAATGTGGCTGAGAGAGAGAGACAAGTGGTGGCAGGAGACTAGCGAGCGTATGACTGCTCCAGACCACCGCGGCGAACCTACTGACACAAATCTCAGCTCCCTCCTCCCTCTCTCACTCGCTACATACTCAATTATGTACTGAAAGTACCGAATTACTGCTTTTGCACTCGCGTTGCACGGTTATTGCAAGAAAACAATCCATCATACAAGGATCGTTATGGTGTCATTCGAAAGCTCTGTTTATGCCCTTTCAGGGATAGGTACTTGTTTTACGTTCTGGGTCTTATTTAGGCATGAAAATGATCACGTAAACAGCCCTATTTTGGCTAAAAACACCCCGCTGTGCGGTACACATAAATAAACCGCATAGGCCGCTCGTAAGGTGTTAATAAATACTGCGAAATTGTCTGGGGAGGCGGGGAATCCCCAGCTAGGTAGGCTTGCTTTGCCCACCACCCACACCCATGAACAGTGGGCCCTTTATTACATGCGGTCCCACTACAGGTATCTCTGTGGGCGCCCTTGCCATTTGGAGAGCATGCTTGGTGACTCCCAGTGGCTCCTGGTGATTCCTGGTGACTTCCGTCGATTCCCAGTGACCCTCAGTGACTCGCATGTATTACCTATCTATATCCCAGTGACTTCCGTTGAAACTAAGAACTGAAACTGAAACAGAACACTGTCCGCGATATAGTCAGGAGTCACTGGGAGTCACCACGACTCACTGGGAGTCACTGGGGTGTCACTGAGAGTCACCAGGACTCACTGGGAGTGTTCCAACTCACGGCAAAATCTTTTAAGGGCCCTTCACACAGTCAGGAACGCGAGCTAGAATCACTAAGGGTAGGTGAAAATTCGGACTCCTGGGCCTATTCGCGGTGAAAATCGAGGACTTCTAGTGACTCTAGCGATTAATAGTGACTCCTGTTAGACTCCCAGTGACTCCCGAAAAGTCGCGGACGATTGGCCCTGTCCGACAAAATCTTCACGGTGTTTAACCCTTAACACCTTACGAGCGGCCTATGCGGTTTATTTATGTGTACCGCACAGCGGGGTGTTTTTAGCCAAAATAGGGCTGTTTACGTGATCATTTTCATGCCTAAATAAGACCCAGAACGTAAAACAAGTACCTATCCCTGAAAGGGCATAAACAGAGCTTTCGAATGACACCATAACGATCCTTGTATGATGGATAGTTTTCTTGCAATAACCGTGCAACGCGAGTGCAAAAAGCAGGTAATTCGGTACTTTCAGTACATAATTGAGTATGTAGCGAGTGAGAGAGGGAGGAGGGAGCTGAGATTTGTGTCAGTAGGTTCGCCGCGGTGGTCTGGAGCAGTCATACGCTCGCTAGTCTCCTGCCACCACTTGTCTCTCTCTCTCAGCCACATTACGTGCTGAAATTGCCACTCGACCTATGTCGAGCGCCGCCACATAGTCCAGCTTTATTTAACTCGACTTATGTTGCTCGCCGCTAAATAAGGGTTAAAAAGCGGCTCACCACATAAGTCGTTTTTAATAAACCTGGACTATGTGGCGGCGCTCGACATAGGTCGAGTGGCAATTTCAGCACGTAATGTTGCTGAGAGAGAGAGACAAGTGGTGGCAGGAGACTAGCGAGCGTATGACTGCTCCAGACCACCGCGGCGAACCTACTGACACGAATCTCAGCTCCCTCCTCCCTCTCTCACTCGCTACATACTGAATTATATGGGGAAAGTACCGAATTACATGCTTTTTGCACTCGCGTTGCACGGTTATTGCAAGAAAACTATCCATCATACAAGGATCGTTATGGTGTCATTCGAAAGCTCTGTTTATGCCCTTTCAGGGATAGATACTTGTTTTACGTTCTGGGTCTTATTTAGGCATGAAAATGATCACGTAAACAGCCCTATTTTGGCTAAAAACACCCCGCTGGGCAGTACATATAAATAAACCGCATAGGCCGCTAAAGAAGGGTTAAAGTTCTCGCCGCGAGTCGGAACACTCCCAGTGACTCCCAGTGAGTCCTGGCGGCTCCCAGTGACACCCGTGACTCCCAGTGAGTCCTGGTGACTCCCAGTGACTCCTATCTAAATCGCGGACAGTGTTCTGTTTCCGTTTCAGTTCTCAGTTTCACCAGGAGTCACTGGGATATAGATAGGCAATATATGAGTGTCACTGAGGGTCACTGGGAATCAACGGGAGTCACCAGGAACCACTGGGAGTCACTGAGCATGCTCTCCAAGCGGCAGGGGCGCCCACAGAGATACCTGTACTGGGCGCACATGTAATGAAGGGCTCATAATTTATTGGTGTGGGTGGTGAGCAAAGCGAGCCTACTTAGCTGAGGATTCCCCCCCTCCCCAGACAATTTCGCAGTATTTATTATTTGTAGGTGCATTCTCAAGCTATCATAAAGTGAAATGAAGGTGGATTAAAACAAATAATATTCATATAAAACTGTAATACTCCTCACCTGAAAGTATAATATATATGGGTACCTTAGTTTTCTGGATCAAACATTATAAATAGGCCTAGTATGAACCTGTGTAAGTACAATTGCCCACAAGACGTTGTATTTAACACAGTGATTATGTGTAGAGAAGGAAATTACTGTAGGTGAGGTATTTAATAATGTGAACAATGTATGGT
The DNA here is from genome assembly GCA_032716605.1 of Paralithodes platypus. Lineage (NCBI taxonomy): Eukaryota > Metazoa > Arthropoda > Malacostraca > Decapoda > Lithodidae > Paralithodes > Paralithodes platypus. The sequence continues at coordinate 31,302,683 of CM064540.1, forward strand.
CAATGTTACACTAGCCTACTACTAGTTTACAAGTTCTCCAACTCTCCTGACCTAACCTAACCAAGGTAACATAACCTATAATTGTTACCCATTTTAGGCATTATTATGAATATTACAGAACACGCTAACGAAGGAAAACGAAAATGTGTGAAGGATTAACTAGGCACTCTTTAGACAGTACTTTACATATATTTGTTTCTTAAGATATAGTAAGCATTGATATAATGACCGTACGGTACATAATAATACAGACTTATCGTATTCTATTATTGTCTTTAGTGATGTATGAATACATAGAGGACTGTAGTTATAGCCTACAAGAGACATACTTGAGGGATGGCAACTTTAAATTATAGGGTCACTCACATGCCTGGAGGGACAGTCGGCACGCAGCAAGTTCCATAGCCCCTTGACGTCCTCGCGCTCCAGTTCACCCATCATCTGCTCACACAGCCCTTGCTCGGGACGGCGCAGCAGCCAGCTCCTTGCCCACACTGTCCTTGGTCTCCGTTGTCTGCGATGTTGGTCGATGGCCTGGCGTTGACGCTCTTCCTCCTCCTCTTGGTCCCGCACCCGCAGCTGGAGTTCCAGTAGGTGCAGCCTCAGCAGCTCATCCTGCCTCATCCTCGACATGTTGCGTGGGTGCTGTAGGGTGTCCGTGTGGCGGTGGTGAGTGTGCATGTGGCGTGGGAGAGCTTGGAGACCGATTATATGGGGACCATGCCTGGCATACTCTGATCTTATTTCTAACAACTCCCAGTGATGCTCGGTGACTCCAAGTGACTCCTATCTAACTCCCAGTGACTCCTGTATTACTCGTATCGACTCTTATATTGCACTAATCCGAAAACGACAGTTAATTTTCAAATTTTCAATAATTCGCACTTAATTCCCGGTTTTATCCCGGTGGCTCCTGGTAACTCCCAGTGACTCCTTGTGACTCGCAGGGACACTCCCACTGACTCCTATTCTGTCGTGAGGGCACGTGGAATTTCGGACACTCGCGGTCATATTCCACGGAATCAACAAGAGTCATTAATCCTAGTGATTCTAGCTCGCACTCCTGACTGTGTGAAGGGCCCTTAAATACGGTGAACATTTTGTCGGACAGGGCCAATCGCCCGCAACTGTTCAGGAGTAACTGGGAGTCTAACAGGACTCACTAGGAATCGCTAAAGTCACTAGGAGTCATCGATTTTCACCGCAAATAGGCCCAGGAGTCCGAATTTTCACGAACTCCTAGTGATTCTAGCTCGCACTACTGACTGTGTGAAAGGCCCTTTACTGGTTGTAATAGTCTACTGGTTGAGAAGTTGTTCGGGTCACCATTACATACAATGGTGACACACATTGAAGGGGAGGCGAGTCCTTTTGCTGGTCCACCTTCTCCCTCATGTTTAGTCCCATTAGGTTTCATATTTTAAGATGTTTGCCTCATTAGTTTGTCGATTTTAAGACCTTTCGCTCCATTTTTTTGGTCAATGTTAAGACATTTCGTGCTATTTAGGTGACGATTTTGTTCCTGGCAAACAATAGTGAGTCTGTAATTTTGGAAGAACCGGCCTTCGACCGGGAAACATTTCTACCGAAAAATGTACAAATTATTCTAATAGGGGGATCTTATGGATGTTTTTTAAAAGTTTGATGGAGGTCAAGGGAGGAAAGTAAACAAATAATAATATATGAAATAACCGACCAAAAAACAGACCATATCCCCTTAAACTAACTCGATTTAATTAATTTAACTAAACTCAATCTAGTTGAACCAGACCTAACCTACATAACATAATATCATATGTTACAAGCATTTACCATATATACAGCTTCGTATTATCTCGGTTGGGTTCCATACAGGTTCAATTGAGTGAATGTGAGAGTACCATCACCTTATAAGACAATATTCATTATATTATAAACGCCACCAGTCATATACATACGAACACTGCTTACAAATATTAAGGGGACAGTGGTTATTTGTTTGGGTCTATTTACTTATATATTTTTATTTTATTTTTTTTCTATATTCCAACTACTCCCTCTCGGGCATAGGCTGAAAGCCTGTACAGTCCACCGCTGAACACGGTGAAGCCTGTGAGGTCTTGTTCCAGTCTGGGGAGTGAGACATGCGAAGCATCCATCATGGCTCGAAGCAGCTCCATCTCTGAAGCGGCTGGTTGCTTCTTTCAAGCGCTTCACCGTCTCACCCTCCAGACTCAGACCCTCACTCTCAGAACGCCACCTATTGAACAGTGAACTCACTAGGCATTGTCCCCCTGTAACATATTTTGAATATGGGAATATTCATACAGTGTTATTTAATCAGGGAACAATGAGGGTATTTTTTTGGCATTTCGGTGGGCTTTGTGGTAATCCACTGATACTAGGTACAGCACAAATTCAATCCCAATAATATCTTCCCATTGACATTTCGGGATTTGAACCCGGGTCCATTGGATTACCAATCCAGTGGCATGACCACTCCACCACACCTCCCCTATTCATATATATTCATTTATTATTTAGTTTCCTCCCTAGACCTCCATCAAACTTTAAAAAAAAACATCCATTAGATCCTCCTTCGAGATTAATTTGTACATTTTTCGGTAATAATAATAATAATAATAATCTTCTGGTTACTTATATAGCGCCCGTCTCTCCTCCTTCGAGGATTCGCAAGCGCTTGGCTTTCTTTAGTCTACCAGAGTCCATTACCCATCTCCCTTGCTCATGGGGAGATGGTAACCGCCGCCTGTATCCCAGAAAAACTGTTCAATCTGAGCGGGGATTGAACGCGAGACCTTCAAGGTGGGAATCAGGCACGCTATCAACTGAGCCAGCCGGACGGCCGAAGGCCGGTTCCTCCGCAATCACAGGCTCGCTAACGCTCGCCAGGAAAACAAATCGACACCTAAAGTGCACACATGGTCTTAATATTTACAACTAAATGGGGCGAAAGGTCTTAAAATTACCAAACTGATGGGGCAAACGTCCTAAAATGTCAAAACTAATGGGGATTAGCAAGAGGAAGAAAATGGACCAGAAAAACGGCCCATCTCCCCTTAAGCCTTATAACCACTATACCGACAGATTGCTTGAAGTCAGATATTCAAATCTTTGCTTTATTACAATTCAGAATAAATATAATAGGACCGCTCATAGCACACCCAAAACAACATATGCAGACACAAAGACGCGCACATATACACAGGAACAGACTTCTACACACACACACACACCCTCACTCTCATTCACTCACACACACACACACACAAACACACTCACAAACAAACTCACACTCTCTCTCTCTCTCTTTATCACATGATACAGACACACGCATACACACACCTACACAGAGGTATACACACACAGACACACATCAAACCTCAGCCAATCGCAACTCGAGAACATACTGCAGTGGTGGATAGAGTTGTAAAGCCTACCTCGCCAATTACTATGGCCACCCCTTCGGGGATCACGGCGTCAGGCAATAGATAGATAGATATATGGGTCTTCTCTCTCTCTCTCTCTCTCTCTCTCTCTCTCTCTCTCTCTCTCTCTCTCTCTCTCCACCAACCTACATGTCTCCATATATCTTTCTCTCTCAGGCACCATCAATAGCGAGGGGAAACCTTGAGAGTGCTTGTGTGTCGGGGTAGAGGGGTGCTGTGGGTGTTTGTTTGTGTGTGTGTCTGTGTGTGTGTGTCTGTGTATGTGTGTGTGTGTGTGTGTGTATGTGTGTATGCTTGCCTCTTTGTGTGTTGTAGTGGGATGGAGATGTGTTGTGTGTGTTGAAGTGGGAGAGGTGTTGTGTTCCTGTATGTTATCAATTAGTGTTGACAACTGTACCTAGTGAGAAGTGTGGAGCGAGTAACTGAAGACCAAGGTGGCCATTGACCGTGGTGCTGCTATACCCTATTCAAAGTAAGTATGCGGAACCATTAACCTCTATAACTAACAAACGACTAGAGTTATTAAGCTAATAGTTCTAACATTTGGGAAGGTCAGCCAGGGAATAAGTGTGGACATTTATAGCTCATTTGCTCAAGCCCTTTTTGAGTTACAGAGGTTAGAGTTCAGGATTTTAGTGCTATCAACTTGGAACAGGGTATAGTTTTGAGAGCCAGGTGAGTGTCAAACCAATAGCATGCCATCTAGCGCAAGATCCCCAAGCTGCTTCATATCCAGCGATTGAATCGACAGGTTATAGCAAGCCTGTGTCTAGAGGGAGAGCTTGGGTATAGCACAATAAATAATACATTGCTATTCTGAGGTCACCATTAAGGGAAGAAGGCCATTTTTTGGTGGTCTAATAATTAATTTATACCTTTATTACTTAGTTTCCTCGCTAGACCTCCATCAAACTTAGAAAACACTCCTTAGACCCCCCCCCCCCCCTTTAAGATGTATTTTTACTTTTTTCGGTAGACAAATGTCCCGGCCGGTTCTTCTTAAAATTTCAGGCTCGCTCTCGCTCGCAAGGAAAAAAGTCGACACATAAAAGGCACGGAAGGCCTTAAAAAAGACAACCGAAATGGGCTGAAAGGTGTACACATCGTCAAACTAATGGGCCGAACGTCTTATAATCTCAAAACAAATAGGGCTTAACACGAGGGAGAAAGAACACCAGAAAAACGATCCATCTCCCCTTAACCCTTTATTGTGACCAAATATAATCATGCGAAGGATCAACACAATTTGGACCTCCCGCCCCACAAAGGGTTAAATATTGATCACATCAGTATTTTTGGTCACCCTATTATTTGGCCTTGGTCACTGGGGGTTGAGAATAACTTTAAGTTGGGTGTGATCTGAACATTAACCCCTTCTGTACCGGCGACGTCTTTTTAATTATATTCTAGCTATAATTAGAGGACTTTGTTCTGTTTAAGAAGGATATTTGGTAGTCAAAATGGTTAAGTGAGATAACTGGAAGCCTGTTAATTGCTGGAGGCCGTTTTGAAACTAAATACAATTGTCTAATAGTAGCCAGAATACTGTAAACAAACATTGTCGGTTCGGAAAGGGTTAAGGAAGGTAACGTGTCTCTCCAGAACCCTTCCTTGTGGTTATAATATTCATATGTGAGGTAAAATAGCCAGCAGGATTATCACCGTCACTCTTTAAAATCCGAAAGCATATGTCGTGTCTGATTTCTGTCTATTATTAGATGATTTTATTCAGATTAGGAAGAGTATTTGGAAGACAGAGGGCTAATTGAGGTAGTCTTTACTCTTTCAATTTTCACAGATCCTTCCTAAGCAATATATAATATCCTAATAATATATAATCGCCAGAATAAACAGGTAAAACCCGTGATGATCCTCAAAGAGTTAACCTGGGCGCCCGGAACCACCCTCCGTGTGCCAGGCAGTTACAGAAAGCCAAAGTGGAACACAATTTTACACCTACATGGCCAAATTAGAAGGTTAAGGTGATACGACATATAAGTTACATCACATTATTGTCATGCAAATTGAGTATCCGGGCTATTCCTCCGGTAGTATGCAAGAACATTGTTCTTTCTATTCGTGTATATAAAGTACTGTATTTCACCCGCTATATCCTCTGCTATGATGGGAATATAAAGGGATATAAAGTTCCGAACACTGACTTCACTATATTTTGCTTGGTTTCTTGTACAATTTGTACCATATTTTTGTCCATTTTTGTATGGTACACTACTTTATAATGATTTGAGGCCATGAATATTGAGCGAGGTAAATATTGCCTCATGCCTGGGTATATGATACATTGTTTAAAGGGGAGATGGGCCGTTTTGTAGGTCTATTACTTCATATATTCCTTTATTTTTTAGTTTCCTCGCTATACTTCAATCAAGCTTAGAAAAACACTCCCTTCAAGATAAAATTGTAAATTTTTCGGTAGAACCATTTCCCGGCCGAAGGCCGGATCCTCTTCAAATGTCAGGCTCACTATTGCTCGCCAAGACAAAAATCTACACCTAATTTTTTTGATCTATTTGAGTGAGGGAGACAAAAGGCAGAACTGCCCGTAGCGAGTGCCTCTCCCAGAGTTAAACGAGTGACAGGGCCAAAATCAAGGGACGTTCGAGCCAAAATGCCCGGACACACGGAAATTGAAGTAATGTACGTCATAGGAAGAGGGAAAGACTGAGAGTTCCAGAACTCAGCCGTTGAATAGAAGAAAGCCTGATAATGGCACGAAAGGTCTTAAAATTGACAACGAAATGGGGCGAAAGGTGTTAAAATCGCCAAACTAATGGGCCGAACGTCTTGGAATCTCAAAAGAAATTGGGCTTAACACAAGGGAGAATGTGGACCAAAAAAACGACCCACCTCAAATTAAATATTTGGTCAACCCGTCAGGAATGTACAGTTTACCTGGCCTCAATAGCCCAGTTAATACGTACAGTATTATGGTATAGCCCAGTTAATACGTACAGTATTATGGTATAGCCCAGTTAATACGTACAGTATTATGGTATAGCCCAGTTAATACGTACAGTATTATGGTATAGCCCAGTTAATACGTACAGTATTATGGTATAGCCCAGTTAATACGTACAGTATTATGGTATAGCCCAGTTAATACGTACAGTATTATGGTATAGCCCAGTTAATACGTACAGTATTATGGTAGAGCCGCACCGACCTCCTCAACCCACATCCATCATTCCACCTCCTACCTTCCATGAGGTGGAGTGAGGGAGGGGGGTTGGGATGGTGGAGTGAGGGAGGAGGGTTGGGATGGTGGAGTGAGGGAGGGGGTTGGGATGGTAGAGTGAGGGAGTGGGGTTGGGAAGGTGGAGTGAGGGAGGGGGGTTGGGATGGTGTAGTGAGGGAGGTGGGTTGGGAAGGTCGAGTGAGGGAGGGTGGTTTGGGAGGTGGAGTGAGGGAGGGGGTTCGGGAGGTAGGGTGAGGGAAGGAGGTTGGGGAGGTGACGTGGGGGAAGGGGGTTTAGGGGGTGGAGTGAGGGAGGGTGGTCGGGGTGATGGAGCAAGGGAGGGTGGTTGGGGAGGTGGAGCAAGTGTGGGGGGTTGGGGAGGTGGAGCGAGGGAGAGGGTTAGGGAGGTGGAGTGAGGGAGGGGGCTCGGGAGGTGGAGTGAGGGAGGGGGTTCGGGAGGTGGAGTGAGGGAGGGGGTTCGGGAAGTGGAGTGAGGGAGAGGGGGTGGGGAGGAGGAGTGAGGGAGAGGGGTTGGGGAGGTGGGGTGATGTAGGAGGGTTGGGAAGATGGGTGTTGTACACTCAAATATCACTGCCGGCAATGATTGGACTGCAGCTACATTTACTGATCAGCTCACAATTGGCTATGCACTTATAACAAAATGTAGTGGACTAATTATAAGATATTAGTTCAGCTTTTGGCTTGACAGGACATGAAATACTTAACCCTTGGAGGATTATGATGCATTTTGACAATTTATTCTGGCTATCATTAGACGATTTTATGCCATTTGGGAAATATATGTGGTAATTCAAAGGGTAAAGACTGTTTCAATTAACCCCTCTGACTTCCGTGTACTCTCTCTAATCTGCACTAAATTGTCTAATAGTACCCAGAAAACAGAAAAAAAATGCATCGTAGAATCTTGAGAAGGTTGTTGTTGTTGTTGATCCCCAGGCTGTCTGGTCGAGCAACCCCAAGGTCCTGAGCAAGGCCAATGCCATAACCGAGTGCCCCAACAGAACCCTCCCTGCTTTACCACTAAAGAATTACCAGGTGACCGAAGCTGCTCCCAGGCGAGGGGCTGAGGAGAGTATGGGAACACCTGGGACACCGAAGACCCTCCCAGGTCCCTGTGCCTCTTAACAGTTATGAAGAGAAAGTTAAGGGGCAAGGTAAAAATGTGACACTTTGGTTCCCAGTATGCCAACCTAGGTTGACAGTAGAGAGCTCAATCCACGGAAGAGACGCCGCCACTTGAGATATAGAAAACACAGTCTATATATGAAGAAAACAGCAGAGTAAGCTATGAGTATGGCAGAGAATGCTCAACTCTCATTCTGATAGACCAGCCCATCACCATTTAGAGAGGGTTTAACCTGGCGGCTACGACAACCCTCTCGAGAGGTGTTACTGGTGGGCTGTGATGCTCCTCTTGGAAGATGAGATTTAAAACACGTACCAAAACACTCTAATAACAAAACAAAAACAAGTGTTACTGTCAGGGCTATAGGGGCAAAAATCCAATGACATTTACTGCTCCCCATCTCGCCTCCACCCTGCTCCTCCCTCCACCCGAGCAGCGATACTTCCATACGCACAGCCGCTCGTTGCCGATTTTGTGCCACATTTTCAACTACAGACCACCGTAACACCTCAACCACACATCTTTTGTGTATTCATATATATGTGGTTGGATGCGTGCTTGCATTTTCTACATGATGATGTGGTTTTCATTGCGTTTTGGAAAAGTCACCAAATCGGACTAGGTATAGCACAGGGCAATGGTGAGTCCTAGGGATGTCTAGCATTTCTTGGGTTAATAAAGCGCTACTGAAATTAAACTGTTCAGAAGAGCATTTGATATGAGTTTAGTATATAGTCAAGCACCAGTGAACAAGTTTACTCAAGCTAACCTGACAGAAATTGGTAATGCAACACACGTATAGTCAATAATTTATATAAAGGCGGCGTCACACGAGCAGTTTAAAAAGGCAGTATAGGAAGTACAGAAAGGCAGCGTTACCAATTTCTGCAAGAATAGCTTCCATATAATTTAGTCATGTAAAGAAGCACAATTCACTTATTTGGCTAAAACATAAGATTCCTATATTCATAAAGTTGCCATATAAGTTGTGCTTGCTTAGGTTGCCGAAATGTTGTCTTTGGTTAGGTTGGGAAGCTGTAGAGATTTTGGTATAAAACATTTATGGTTGTGGCTCTTCTGTCTTTTGCCATCAAAGAGTATGGCCATTTTGATTGTGGTTCTAGATGAGTGTAGCCATTTAGACATTGGTTCTTTATGCATGTGGCCACTTTTGACTTACATCGAATGTATTGATCACCAGACTTGGGAACAACCGTTATATTGTTAACACTCACCCATAACTCAACCACCAGCCGAACATTGATCACAAACTGTTTACATAAATCACAAACAGTTTACATAAATCACAAACAGTTTACGTAAATCACAAACAGTTTACATAAATCACAAATAGTTTACGTAAATCACAAACAGTTTACGTAAATCACAAACAGTTTACGTAAATCACAAACAGATTACATAAATCACAAACAGTTTACGTAAATCACAAACAGTTTACGTAAATTACAAACAGTTTACGTAAATCACAAACAGTTTACGTAAATTACAAACAGTTTACGTAAATTACAAACAGTTTACGTAAATCACAAACAGTTTACGTAAATTACAAACAGTTTACGTAAATCACAAATAGTTTACGTAAATCACAAACAGTTTACGTAAATCACAAACAGTTTACGTAAATCACAAACAGTTTACATAAATCACAAACAGGTTACGTAAATCACAAACAGTTTACGTAAATTACAAACAGTTTACGTAAATCACAAACAGTTTACGTAAATTACAAACAGTTTACGTAAATTACAAACAGTTTACGTAAATCACAAACAGTTTACGTAAATTACAAACAGTTTACGTAAATCACAAACAGTTTACGTAAATCATGAACTATAGCCCCTCCATCAACCGTACAGTCAACATAAATAGTTTGTTCATAGCCTTGGAGATAATTGAGTGCAAGGTTAATGTTGAGGGTTATTAACTCCACACTTTAAGGGGGGTCACCTGCTTTTTTTTCTCTCCTTTTCTCTCTTTCTCTGGCATGTATCCATTCGGACCCATTCAGCCTACTGTTTTAAGACGTTTATCCCCATCAAGGTGTCGACTTCTTCCTGGCGAGTAATAGCGAGACAGCATTGTATGGATAAATCCGGCTTCGCCAGAGACATTTTTCTATCGAAAAATGTATTAATAAAGCCTGCTGTTAAAAATATGTTTAAAAATATGTTGGCTAGCTACCGCTCGCCCTGAAAAATCGACACATGCATGGGGATAAACGCCTTAAAACAGTAGGCTCAATGGGGCCAAATGGATACAACCCAGAGAGAGAGGGAGAGAAAAACATATAAAAATCGAGCTGGGCCCCTTTAATTTATCCTCTCATATTTTCTTTAAACCCGAGTTGTTGCCGATGTATTTGTAATTGTGTTTACACACTAATCCCCTTTAGTTAATATTCACTCCAGCCCTCGTGTGAGAATGACTGTTAAGCATCAACCCTTATATTCTTAGAAGATACGATAACGCATTTCTTGTCTGTTGTCTGGCTATTATTTGACGATTGCATTCATATTAGAATGGGTATATGGAAGTCAGAGGGTTAAATAAGATAGTTGTTTACAGCTTTAATACCCACAGATCCTTCCTAAGCTGTATAAAATCCTCTAATTTTAGCCAGCATAAACTGTTAAAATGCGTCATACTCCTCAAGAGGTTAAATACAGTAACATTTTACTCGAAGGTAAAGGGATGTGGGTTTTTGAAAAGGGGCTCTAGTCCTGACGCTATTCTTGACTTACAGGGTGCTGGCTTAATAATCCAGTAGGGTTGATAGCCTCTGAATTCCTATTTTAATTAACAACTAACTCGACGGTTGAAGTAAATGGACACGTTCTGACTGATGGAAGGGATGCAGGAGTATCATTTTTGGATGAGTTACGTGTATTTTCCATTCAGCTGGGTCGAAAACTGGACGGTACTGTGTCGCTTGTCTGTTGTCAGGCAAGGTACGGAATAAGGGATTAATTTCAATTCATTTTTTTTTTTTTTTCATTATTATTTTTTTTTCGTAACCGGTATCTCTTTTTGCTTGAGTTATATTTATTTGTATATTTATTAATTTTGTTTTTGTTTTATCTACTTATTGTATTTATATATTTATCTTTATGTATTTATCATATATATTAATTTATTTATTTGATTATTCATTTATATATTTGATTATTATATTTCATTATTTTATCTTTATTTTGTTATTAGGACTTAGGATTGTATAGTGAATTTGGGTTTGTTACGTCCTGGGATATATAAACACTGGGTCTTTCTATTGGACTAGGTATGCGGCAACAAGCAACAACGGAAAACGCTAGATCCCACCCTTATCTATAAACCCAGGCAACAAACCACCCTAAACCGTCAAGAGTCCTGCCTGGACAACAAGGTATCCTATGACTCGGTTACAGGGTGCACGCACTATAGACTGCTGATAGTCAAGCAGGCTATATAAAAGATCACACAATTAAGTTGACTTAAAGCTTCAAGGAAAAGATAGATAACGGAATTAAATTGCAGAAACAATTTAATAACAAACTAGAAGAAAGTACATTTAACGTTACGTTAATTAATATAACTAATCACCCCTGCGTGAAAGAAGGTGAAAGCAAACAGTCCTCAAAACATCGTACAGGTAGACAAGATGCAGGTTTCTAAACTGCATGCGGCTACTGTAGGATCTGATGCTTAGCAAAGAAAGTAAGTTACGGATTTAGAGAACTCTTAACTCATAAGCAGGAATAAATACTAGTGATAGGCCATACAGTGTATAATGGCATAGGTATAATTAAATAAAGGCAGCAACTCGCAACATAACCACATACAGGTGTGCTTCTCACTCTTAATCAGGCAAGCATGCTCGGACAGAGTCTCTAAGCCACACACTGACTCAAAATGCTCACAAAGACGGTAAACTGTGGCACAATAACAAGCATACAGATATAATAAACCGCTAGCTGTTAATCTGCCAGGCGGCAGAGGTCTAACCGGAAGGATATAGCCTTCGGATATCCGGGCTGAGCCACCTGCTCTAGCCTAGGGACGTTCCCAAGTCTGTGCGCCAAATTACTCTAATTGAAAGGGTGCTCTCTTGAGAGACTCAGATCCCAAGTATCTGACTCTCTCCTGGCGACCCTAAAACAAACGCAAGACGTGCTAGCGCAGTGCTGAGTGGACTAGGCAAGGGCCCTCACACAACACAACACTAGACACATAGGCACACAGACAAGAAAATGCCCCCAGACTCCCACGGGTATCCTAGTAAAGTCGTGCAGGTCCACAGGACTCGCACCAGCAGACTTTACTTAACCCGTGGAGCCCCGGCTAGTTTTGTAATGTTTGCGCACCAGAACCCGGCCGGTTTTCAAAAAATGGTTTTATTCCAGAAACAATAGCGAATGGGTTAGGAATGAAGGAAAAACCACGAAAAACCGCTCAAAAAGCTTAAAAAATGGTCCTACAGAGCCCCGAAAACGGATTTTATAAGAGTAAAAAATTGAAGGCAATTATCCCAAAAAAACAGGTTTTTGCGCGCTCGCGCGCACGCACGTGGACTTTGAGAGTTTTCAACCATCGGCACGGTTGCGTGGGATACGTACACAGTTCCCATACAAATCTGAGCCCTCTTGAGTGGCTACACCTGAGGTTACGGTCGGCGCAAATAGGGTGACGCGCCAGGCGCGTCTCTGGGGCTGTGCGTTACATACATCGCCGACGCGTCAGGCGCGTCGCTGGGGCTGTACGGGTTAAAGGATCGCAAAAAAAAACTCCCCTCCGGTCTAGCCCCTGCTCACCTGCCACAAGAACACACTAGCAAGCATGAAACCACCAAATATGAGACAACAAAAAAGCTTCCTAGGTCTCATTAACAATTACATCTCTGCATAAGGCCCAAAATCCGATCTCGTTATCTGAGAGCTCGTCGTTAATACAATAATAGATATAAGGTCTATCAAGGGGATGGGATAATTTAATAGATTGGTGAAGTAGTGGAAAGAAGGTATACAAAGTAAGAGAGAAAGTTTCTAAGTGGGGTTGAGAGGGATAGATATCAAGGGGGTCCGAAGGGTACGACAGTGAGGTGAGCTCTGAGGCGAATAGCTCCTCTGGACCCCTCCAGGATCCCACACAAAGGCACGGTGGTCAGCCAATCACAGGCCGCTACGTCACCCGGCAGCAGGCCTGCAGAAGGCGCCAGGAACCACCAGCCAATCAAAACCGAGAGAAAAGGCCACGCGGGCGAGCAACTCCTCCGGGAGGGAGGAGGGAGGAGGAGGAAAAGCAACACTCACCTCCCCCACCCTGCTCGCTCGCTCTCTCTCTCCCGCTCGTCTCCTCCCACTCTTACTAGACTTACATCTTATATATAATAATGAAACAATCAACTATCGAGAATAAAATATACTAAGATGTGTTGATTAAGAATGAGGGCAGCTTCAAGCTGTGAAACAACATAAGAATATCCCAGACATTATTTACATTGTCGTACGATATATACTAAGGAAAAGCCGGCCAGCCGGCTGCCGCCAGCCGGTTTCTAAACGGCTGGGCAGCCGACACTCGCGCATGCCCGCACGTGGCTACTATGCAGGAGCGTCACACCTCCCCAAAGATATAAGACACTTGACTAAAAGTTCTTCATATCTAACAGAAAGCTTCTCATAGTACCACACACTGTTGCGACACAAGGCACTATATATAAAACAAATAAAAACTGTTGCACTCCACCGAGCAAGTTCAACTAACTTAGTGACAATAAGCGAAAACATTCAACTTAGATACTGCTACAACATCTTATACAAAATTCTACACGTTATAAAAATAAAGAGTTTTTATAATTTTGTTTTGCTTTTTTATTTTATTTTTTTCGGCGGAACTACAGTGACAGCCTATTTTCCTCCACCCTCAACACACACTGACTGAACGGCGAGGGTTCTCCTGCAAACAAACCCTCCCGTGACAACCAATCAGCCAAAACATTATCAGTGCCCTTAGCATGCCACACATCCAACTTGTGTCCCGGCAGCAAAACAACACCTGGCACTGATAAACTGCCCAGTTCATCACAAGACTGGCATTTCTCTTCGCTCTTTCCGGCAACGGGGCCTGCCAATAACCTTTCACTACTTCTACCTTCATGATAGGCGATGCAGCCCCGAGGCGGTCTATGGTGTCGTCAACTCTCGATAAGGTATAGGCGTCTGTCAGGGATAATGCACACACACTCTCGCAATCAACACACTCACTGATCTTGCTACTTAACACCGGTTGCAAAGTTACAGGCAACGACCACTCACGACATTCCTTATCCCTCAGACCCTTCGTCAACACGTAATCCAGCTCTGCTTGCACCGCAGGCTGTCGAGCAGAATTTATACGGTAGGGAATTAAATTGAGCCTTGCACTATCTCCAGCCTGCATGTCGGATTCTACCCCGTACATCAGGCCTGGAGAAGCAACAAACATGCGAAAGTACTGCCATAGCCTAGTAAACTGCCTTGCACTGTCTCCACGAACAACATGCCTAGTGCCCTCCCACAACCCAGCCGAGACCGCAGCTTCTAACCTGTAGTCTCCCTCCTTCTCCACCTTCGTCCCTAGAACAGCCAGGTCATGAGAGGGACAATCAGTACCACCTGTGCAGTCACTCCCATAGTTCATTATTGCGAAGGCTTCCCCGCCGATACCGTACATGCACACCCCCGCATTCCGTACGACTACATCTGCCTGCGCAGCATCACCGCTTTTAGCGACATGGCCAGATACAGTCGGTCTATGGTAGGGCTGTTGCAATTGACTAGAGCAGCATTGGGAGGCTATGCGATGACTGGGCACAGCCACTCCACAGCCAACCTCACCAATCTGATTAATGTCCTCCTTTTGACCACCACCCTTGGCAGCCATGGGTCGACCCTGACCTGGCAACCATGCCAAAGCCTCGTCGCCCACCTTGAACCACCGAAACAACGAAGCTAACGGTCTGTCAACATTCACGTGACCTGCCCGCGGAACATCTTGCACCGCCCGAGTTGTGAGACTCAGGGGCTCGGCACGACCAGTGGGGTATGAACCGAGCTGGTGCTGGAGCACTGCACACTGCTGCTCAGGCAGGTGCTCTAGCGCTTCCACAGCCACCAGACTCGTGTCCCCCGCCCACTGCTCCGCCGAGACATGACAATCCCTACTCTCCTCCACCTGTGCCCTACTGCCCCCCTCTCCTTCTCCACCTTGGCCGCGGCAGACCAACGCAGGGACAGTAGGCTGCTCAGGTGGTTGCCTCACAAACTCCTCCAACAGGTTCACATGACATGTTTCCCCGTCCTCGTGTTTGATCTCGACAGCACCATTACCACACTTCTGAACTTCCGGATCCTCCAACTGCAGTTTACAAATATCTGAGGGAACCAAGCTGTCTAGATGCTTCCGAAGCAACCCAAGTCCTCCCCCAATATCAAACTGAGTAACCCTTTTTTCTCTCTGTGTGTAACGTTGCTGCCTCGGAGTCCCTTCCTGCCCTACCTACTCACTAGCTGTGACAGGTCCTGGGGCCTCTCCAGACTCTAACATACTGTACGTGCCAATAATGAGTCACCAAGAAACACTGCCGGCTCAAAACTCTCCAATTGACCAACACTTCCCGTTTTCTTGTGACCTTTCCTCCGCGGTTTGATAGACTCAGGTGGTGGCTGCAAGGCTCCGGATGTCTGAGAACGCGTCACAACACACGCCATGGTTTGTACACTACACTTCTCAACCCACTCCTGTTCCTCCCTACTAACGTCGGCCGTCTTCTCGGCAACGACCAAGGGTGAAACCTTAGAAGCAGGCACCGCAAAGTCGTTGCCGAGGAGGAGGTCGACGCCCCCAACAGGCAAGTTCTCTACGATTCCGACATCCAGCTCCTTCGCCACACCACCCACCTCCAGCTCCATCCGCACCAGCGGGTAGGACTTCGTAGCATTGATCCCCTGAACTACCACCACCCGAGCAGCGTTAATCGGCCTACCAGTAAACTTCTTTAACAAGGTCTGAGAAGCCCCAGTATCACGCAATAGCTTAAGGGGAGCGTCCGGCCTTTACTCTAGAACGTGTCAGTGGATTTTGTCTGTATTTCATAAGATTTTGTACAAGTATAGGGGACCTAACAACTAAGAAATTTCCCAAATTTTAATTCTCTAGGACAATTATTTTTTGAGTTAAGTGTGTAAATTTATGACTTTTTGTAAAATCAGAATCTCATTTAAATGTTGTTGCTTGATTGTTTTAATGCATTGGGGGTACTAACAATAGGTGTAGTTTCAATTGTACGTTGATACTTTTTTCCATTTTGTATCTAATTGTAGAATTAGGGCATTTACAATTAGGTACAAATTAGGTACAAATTAGGTGACAAATGTCTCGGGGTGCTGTGTCGAAATGGGAAATAAATAAAAACAAATGGCGACGTGGAGTTGTAGAGAATTTCATGCCCTTTCCAATGACACCAGAAACATTGTTGTAGCATGTTTGGTTACGTCAGAACTGCGCCGACAAGTGAACTTTCTTATGTGAGGTACTAAGGCACGAGAGCTGTTGCAAGCCAGCCGGCCAGCCGCACCCTACCTCTCTCGCGGCTCGGACCACACTGCTCTTTCTCCTCCACCACCACCACACCCTTCGTTGTTACCCGGGTTGAGTACCAGATACTGTTAGGCAAAATATCTAAGAACGTCATATTTTCACCAAAAAATTCATGGTTTTAGTTTTTTTTTTTGCAGATCCGAAACCCATAATGCATTTTCTACGCGTCTGCGCGACCCGCGACCCGCGAAAACTTTAAACTAGCCCAGAAATAACATGCTTCCAGACGGAATATTGCCTCAGGATTTTAACTGAAGACAGAGGGATGGGTGATGATGCCATATATCGGGTTGCGCAATATTGCCGTTTTGAGCACTATTACGAGTATGAACCGGACGCTCCCCTTAACTCCTCGCCTTTCGCCAGCCCACCTCACAAAACAATACCCTCTATGACCCCCAAAGACGTCGCGGACAGGGTTCGAGCCTTCCGGACTCTTGAACACAGGCTGTGTCCCAACCTCTGACGAACTACCCTTGGCAAACTCAGAAGATATAGGCGACACCCCTATGCTGCGGGCCAATAACACAACCTTGTTTGGTGGCTTGTTCGGACAAGCATTTGCAAAGTGACCCTCCTTGTGACATGCAAAGCTCTCTTTACTCTTTGGATTCCCTTGGGAGTGGGAGGTACCATTAGACTTCTTATACGGGACGGTATTTGGTTTATGTTCAGTTTTATTGTCAGTGCTACCTGGTTTTGTGTATTTATGTGTATCAAAATTCTTGGGAGGGGGAGGGGTACGATCCTTTGCACCCGACTCACTCCTAGCTGCTGCTTCGCACCCTCGAATTAATGACAGTCGGAGGTCAGCCATTTCTGCTGCCTCCTGGAGAGTTCTAGGATTTTTTTCCTTTATATTTAATGTTAAGTCCCCGCCTGTGCACTTAAAGAACTGCTCCAAGAGAACCAACTCCCTCAACTCCTCAAAAGTAGCTGCCCTCTCAGAACGCAGCCAATGTCGTAGTGCATCAGACAAGTCCCGGGCGTGTTCTAGGAAGGTACTATCCTTACCCTTAGTAACACCCCGAAACTTCAAGCGGTAAGTTTCTGGTTGTAACTCATAGGCCCGTAGCACAGCCTTCTTTAGCTCATCATAAACTACACAGGACTCTAAAGGTAGTGCATCATACGCTTTTAGCCCCTTTCCTAGGAGTCTTGATGAAACTTTTCCTGAGGCCACTGGTTTTTCTGACACTTCTTCTCAAATCGCATAAAAAACTCAGTCACACATGATTCATCGAACACAGGAACTAGTTTAAGCAGGTGCGACAATGATTGGTCCCGATGTCTGTTACCTTCCCCAATATTTCTCCCTGTTACCTCCACTCGAGATCTCTCCAGCTCCCTGTCAGCCCGATACCTAGTAGACTCTGCCTGCAGTTCAGCCTCTCGTATAGCTGTTCTCTCTGCAGCCTCAGCCTGAGCTCTAGCAGCCTCAACCTGAGCTCTAGCAGCAACCTCAGCCTGCACACTAACCTGTCTTTCGGCGGCCTCAACCTTGGCCATCTCAAGCCGAAACAACAAATCTGGAGTCAACCCTTGAGGAGGGGAAGGTGCATTTAATGGAGAGGGTCCCTGTGATTGAATTCCACGCTGCCATTGACCATCAACTTGGGGGTATGTACTAAATTCAGGCACCCTGACGTTTGATACGGGGGTAGAGTGGAGGGGGGGCTGGGGACCGGGGCCCCCATTCACCTCTCCACCCAGGTCTCTCCCTTCTAAACCCAATATCAAAGTCCTCAGCTGATCTTTCCTCATGCCACTTAAACCCTGGTGACCCTGAAGACCAGCCACACACTTTAAGCCATACTTATTCAGCTTCAACACCCTGGCAGCGGTAGGGGGCACCTCTAAAAATCTTCTAGCACCCTCCTCGCTATCGACAAGCCACTCCACAGGTCTTTCTCCCTCCGAGCCTGTATCGTGACCTGACCCATCACTGTGTTCTGATGTATTAGACATGTTTGTGCACTGTAGTAATTATCACGGTTATAGAATGTGCCTTATCTCCTATGCAAGTATGTATATACTAATGTTATTTAAAGTCTTTAATGTGTTATATTGGTTGCTCCAAAAAAAAAAAATCTATGTCGACTGTATTCCTCTAATCATAAGGAATCTCAAAACAAATGACCACTATATTCCTCTGTTCAGTAAATCCTATGCAAGGTCGCCATTTGTTACGTCCTGGGATATATAAACACTGGGCTCTTTCTATTGGCCTAGGTATGCGGCAACAAGCAACAACGGAAAACGCTAGATCCCACCCTTATCTATAAACCCAGGCAACAAACCACCCAAAACCGTCAAGAATCCTGCCTGGACAACAAGGTATCCTATGACTCGGTTACAGGGTGCACGCACTATAGACTGCTGATAGTCAAGCAGGCTATATAAAAGATCACACAATTAAGTTGACTTAAAGCTTCAAGGAAAAGATAGATAACGGAATTAAATTGCAGAAACAATTTAATAACAAACTAGAAGAAAGTACATTTAACGTTACGTTAATTAATACAACTAATCACCCCTGCGTGAAAGAAGGTGAAAGCAAACAGTCCTCAAAACATCGTACAGGTAGACAAGATGCAGGTTTCTAAACTGCATGCGGCTACTGTAGGATCTGATGCTTAGTAAAGAAAGTAAGTTACGGATTTAGAGAACTTTTAACTCATAAGCAGGAATAAATACTAGTGATAGGCCATACAGTGTATAATGGCATAGGTATAATTAAATAAAGGCCGCAACTCGCAACATAACCACATACAGGTGTGCTTCTCACTCTTAGTCAGGCAAGCATGCTCGGACAGAGTCTCTAAGCCACACCCTGACTCAAAATGCTCACAAAGACGGTAAACTGTGGCACAATAACAAGCATACAGATATAATAAACAGCTAGCTGTTAATCTGCCAGGCGGCAGAGGTCTAGCCGGAAGGATATAGGCTTCGGATACCCGGGCTGAGCCACCTGCTCTAGCCTAGGGACGTTCCCAAGTCTGTGCGCCAAATTACTCTAATTGAAAGGGTGCTCTCTTGAGAGACTCAGATCCCAAGTATCTGACTCTCTCCTGGCGACCCTAAAACAAACGCAAGACGTGCTAGCGCAGTGCTGAGTGGACTAGGCAAGGGCCCTCACACAACACAACACTAGATACACAGGCACACAGACAAGAAAATGCCCCCAGACTCCCACGGGTATCCTAGTAAAGTCGTGCAGGTCCACAGGACTCGCACCAGCAGACTTTACTTAAAGGATCGCAAAAAAAACTCCCCTCCGGTCTAGCCCCTGCTCACCTGCCACAAGAACACACTAGCAAGCATGAAACCACCAAATATGAGACAACAAAAAAGCTTCCTAGGTCTCATTAACAATTACATCTCTGCATAAGGCCCAAAATCCTATCTAGTTATCTGAGGGCTCGTCGTTAATACAATAATAGATATAAGGTCTATCAAGGGGATGGGATAATTAAATAGATTGGTGAAGTAGTGGAAAGAAGGTATACAAAGTAAGAGAGAAAGTTTCTAAGTGGGGTTGAGAGGGATAGATATCAAGGGGGTCCGAAGGGTACGACAGTGAGGTGAGCTCTGAGGAGAATAGCTCCTCTGGACCCCTCCAGGATCCCACACAAAGGCACGGTGGTCAGCCAATCACAGGCCGCTACGTCACCTGGCAGCAGGCCTGCAGAATGCGCCAGGAACCACCAGCCAATCAAAACCGAGAGAAAAGGCCACGCGGGCGAGCAACTCCTCCGGGAGGGAGGAGGGAGGAGGAGGAAAAGCAACACTCACCTCGCCCACCCTGCTCGCTCGCTCTCTCTCTCCCGCTCGTCTCCTCCCACTCTCACTAGACTTACATCTTATATATAATAATGAAACAATCAACTATCGAGAATAAAATATACTAAGATGCGTTGGTTAAGAATAAGGGCAGCTTCAAGCTGTGAAACAACATAAGAATATCCCAGACATTAGTTACATTGTCGTAGGATATATACTAATAGTATAGTGGGATTTCCTAAAAAAGGCCCTCTATAAGAATCAAGGAGCATTTTTGGGTAAAAGTTGGGAACCAGACTTTTTAGCATAATTCAGGCATGCCGAATTCGATAAACCCGGTTCCCAAGCGAAATTTTGAGTTTTGACCGTCTAATTTGCATAAACAAAATGGCCGCCAAATTGGAAATTTTTGACACTTCTTGAACCATTTTCTCCAATATCTCTCTAACTAGGCAAGCAAATATCACAAGTGAAGCATCTATACCTATGTTTTGAGGGTCAGGGAATGTCACTGAGGCATTTTTAAAGGAATCAGTAATAAGCCTAGACTTTAATATACATACTAGCGGCTGTCATTAGAGAAAAATCAATGGTTCCCAACTTTACCCCAAGATACTCCTTGATGCTTATGCAGGCAAAACAGGGCAATATCTGTCACTCACCTGAACTATTTATTGGAGTAGACCATATTCATGCAATACAAGGAGTTTGATCATCACTCTGTTGCTGACATGCACACATTGCTGTGCCATCGTAACCCGGATTTGCGGCATTTGCACCGACGCGTCCTGCATTGTTTCTGGCAGGCACATGAAATAATTTCCAGGCAACTTTGTGGGATAGGACTCAATGACATCAGAATGGGTTGTAGTCCTGAATCGCCATGTTTCCATCCCATGTCTGTGGGTGCAGGAAGCTCAGGTACAGCACAGTGAGCATTTCTCCAAATCATTGCTTGATAGTGTACTCGCATCAAATGGAAGCGGAGAGCATCACGTGTTGGTGGCATTGCTTCTGGTTTGGCAGTCTTTGAGAACAGTATATGCCTTGCTGCATCAACAGAGTCTGTTTTATGCACATCATATATTCTGCAGACAAACGTTTCTGAAGATCGAATGGTCTCCTCTGTGAGTTCACCGATTCCCAAGTTTATGAGCAATTGATGGTGCTGTTTGAAGACTTTCCATGATGACCTTTTGGTGTGATTTGCGATGTAGGAGGTGGTGTCGCACCCGGTTAATGCATGAAATGGAAAAAGAGTTGTTGTTGAATCTCTTGGTAGGTTGTTGAAAACTGCATCAATGGGTATATATCGCCTTTTCTTGGTGGTACCAGACATCATCCAGAGGTGTTCACATTGTACACGTGGGAAGTGGGAAACCAAAAGCACGAGAATATCAGTGTCCCTTGATGACACAACAACTGTATTGAACTGGCTGTGCACAGCATGTAACACCAACCTAGTGTCAGCTTCTTCATGTGTGGCTCTCAGTTGAGTCAAATCAGTGATTGTCTTTGATGACCTAACCTCAATTTCTTCTCTGAATCCCCCGGCAACTACAATCTCCTTATCATCAGGTGCCTGAGAACACAGTTCCTCAGACAGGAAATTTGCAAGATCAGCTTTATTAGCAGGGAGCAACACAAAGTTAGTCAATTTTTTTGGAAGAGGCACATCACGTCCCTCAACAATTCGTCTGATTGATCGATCTGCTTTCGTGCGTCGTGTCCTGGTACCACCCTTGATTGTCTCTTCTCTATATCTGTCGAACACAATGTCTACCCATTGATAGTTATCACCTGCCTTTAATACTGCTCTTACGTATGTGTCGGCCAAATCCCCAAAGGTCATTGCATTGTCAGGCTTTCCCAGAGCAACCACCAGTGCTTGTCCATCAATGATTAGGCAGGATGATGAGTCGTGAAGTTCAATAGCTTTAGGGCAGATTATGTCTTCCGTTAACTTATCTGCCAGTATGGACTTATTTCCAGTGCGGAGTGTACCATTCATTTCAGCGAGTGATACAGGAACTGGCAGAAGCTCGTGCTTTAGGACAGCTGGCAAGTCAACTGGACGACCTGCCTCATAGGCAGTAAGAAGGCGTTGAAGCACATTTCTATCTGCCTTCAGGATAGTTCTCTTGTCTTTCTCTTTATTGTCTTTGACCACTTCATACAGAGATGCAAACGTTTTGGCATTACTCCTGTGTAGGGGTGCATGGATTCTGACATCTGGCTTGTCACCTTGCTCAGGTACAATCATCCTCTCCTCAACGAATGTATTCACTTTTTCTTGTCCGAGTTCTTTGGCACAAAGTAATGAGTTTTGGATTGCCTCTGTTGCTAGGTCTTTTGTGGCCAGATTCTGCAATGACGCTGGTGAGCAATGCCATCTCGTCATCGTTGTCCCGCTTTTGCTGTGAGTTGGTAGATTCATTGTGAACACGTGCACTACCAGGACAGTTGTTGTACATTGCATGCGTTTCAGCTGTGACTGCAACTTGTCCTTGAAGGTTGTCCTTCTACTGTAGTAAGACGGTTGAATTATGGTTGACGATTCTTCAGCAAGCTCCTTATACCGTTCCCAGACATCATTCAGCAGGATAACGTGCCCTCTGTCTGCAGATTGTTGCAACTCTTTGCATAGCCATACCATCGCAAGGTCTGTATTGTCCGAGTCCAGCTTTGTTTTATTGGTAGATCTGGAGAATGCTCTTAGACACTTCAAGTGGTATTTGGCTTCAGCTGCAATTAAGTCAATCACTCCAGCCAATCGAAGGCCAATTTTGTAGTCGAGAGGGGAAGCTTCAATTATCTGATCACTCATTTGTTTTGTCATTACTGAGATCAACCGTGCCTTCAAAACAACAGTTTGACAGAAAATGCATAAGTTCCAGTTTACTGGTTCCATGTGCCTTCGCAATGAACATCTGTTACCACTGCTGCTGCAACTTGCTTCTTGTTTTGAATCCACTGCCTTCATCTTCCGCAAACGTTCAAGTTTACTTTTGTCCGTGAAGTGGGCATAGCACATTTTGTGCCACACAAGAGTTTCGGCTTCAGCAGAATCCAAGACATTCTCAAGACGGTCAATCACATCGATATTCTTAGTGTCTCTAAGCTTTCTTCTGGTACTGGCAGCATCCCTGACTTTTGCGAGTCCATGGTCACTTGCATTACTAGAAATAACACTGGCTGTGTGAGTTTGGCAGAAGATGCACAAGCTGTAATCTACAGGTGAAGGCCTCTTCAAAGCAACTACTGGATCCATTGTAGTCTGCAAATAAAAGAAACAATTAGTATTAATATTAGCATTAGATATTGGAGAAATTGATTTTTCTATAATTGCAGCCACTAATTTGCACATTTACGTGAAGGCTTATCACTAATCACTTTAAAGATGCCTTAATCACATTCTCTGACCCTCAAAACATAAGTATAGACACTTTATTTGTCATTTTTGCTTGCCTAGTTAGAGAGATATTGGAGAAAATGGTTCATGAAGTGTCAAAATTTCCAATTTGGCGGCCATTTTGTTTATGCAAATTAGATGGTCAAAAACTCAAAATTTCGCTTGGGAATCGGGTTTATCGAATTCAGCATACCTGAAATATGCTAAAAAGTCTGGTTCCCAACTTTTACCTAAAAATGCTCCTAACATTCACATTTTTCAGAAACCCCACTACTCTATAAGGAAAAGCCGGCCAGCCGGCTGCCGCCAACCGGTTTCTAAACGGCTGGGCAGCCGACACTCGCGCATGCCCGCACGTGGCTACTATGCAGGAGCGTCACAGGTTTAATATCATGCCAGTAAAGGGGGTTAAATTATTAGGCTGGGGGGAAAGCATTGCATTGTCTCACCTTGGATGTTAATTCACATGTTATATAATGGTCTATATATATGTTAATGGCCAACAGTGAGTATACATAGACTTAGCTGGTCAGTGGAGCATGTTGATGAATGTCAGGTGTTGGGATGGTGAAGTTATAGAGCGATAAACAATATAGCAAAGCTGTGCTGTCAGCTGGTGTTGTTGTTAAAGAGTGGCGCCCTTTATAAGGAAGGTACTTCGGACATCAACTTGGTAATCAAATGAAGCTAGACATGCGCAATCACTCATGATACCGTCAAACCTCCTCCATATTAGTTACTATATAAAGTAGTACTTAATATTATTTATGGAATACTTTATTCTTGAATTAACTCTTTATAGAATACTATGTACACCATATATCTTGGTTACCATTTATATGATACTTATATGAAATACATACACAATTAACTTTTTACATGATACTATGTGTATATACATAATTATTCAATCCCTTTTTAACCGATCCCAACTTAAATTAGAAAGGTCTCTATCCTGGACACTCGTAAGTCACGATAGTCGACTTTGTTATTATTGTAGTTCTTGTTGTTTGGGGGGATTAGAGATCAGCTGTGGATAATATATAATTGATTTGTTGCCACATTTTCTGGAAAACTGATCTGCGAATTGACATACAGATATATGTGACCCACTAAATGGCCTGTGCTACATGGGAGATAAGACTGCACGCCCAACCCAGATGAATCCATGGTGATATCTAGAACATTCATGAACACATTAGAATTATGACGCGTTTTGACAGATTATTCTGGCTAGTGATAGACGATTTTATTTAATTTAGGAAGAGATTATGGTGGCTAGAGATAGGTTTACCCATCTTACTATAACAAATCCTTCCTAAGCTAAATTCAATCGTCTAATGATGGCCAGAATAAACTGCCAACATGCGTGATAATCATCAAGGGGTTTGGGAAGTTGCATGTTGGTTTATCACGTTGATAAAATGTGTAACAAACATATCCTAGCTCAAGAATAGTATCATATCACACGACTGACGAACTAGATGGAAACAAAACGGGTTGTGGGTAAAGGGATACAGGGGAAATTTTTGTTGATGAAGTATGTGTATTACGTTCAGTCAATTTTGCCTGGATTTTTTTTTCTATGTGAGTGAGGGAGACAAAAAGGCAGAACGGCCTGTATCGAGTGCCTCCCCCAGAGCTGAAAGAGTGACAGGTCCAAAATCAAGGGATGTTCTAGCCAAATTACCTGGACACACGGAGTTTGAAGCAATTTGAGTCATAGGAAGAGGGAAAGACTGATTCTGGGAGTTAAAGAGCTCAGCAGTTGAATAGAAGAAAGTCTGAGAATACCGTTTCACTCTTGAGTTGGAGAGTTGCACAGAGTAGGGCTGGGATTGTGTTGCAAGACGGGTACTATATACCCTACGTAGAAGAGGTGGTATACACTGGGAGAGCTCTGAAGAGCATTGATTATTGTAGTAGTGATAGAACAGCGAGAGAGATGCAACATTGCGGCGAAGAGAGAAAGTTTGCAGAGAGTTGGTGAGTGGGCGGGAATTAATGATACGAAAGGCTTTCCTTTCTACTTTGTCTAGAGGTACGGTGTGAGAGGATCCTCCCCACACATGTGAACAATACTCAATACAAGGACGCACTGTGCCCCTGCACAGAGCAAGAAGCTGTACAGGGGTAAAGAACCCCTTGAGGCGGATGAGCACACCCATCTTCTAGGAGTTTGTGTGTATGTGTAGGGTGATATTTTTTTTCATTTTTTTCTATGTGATTGAGGGAGGCAAAAGGCATAACTGCCTATAGCGAGTGCCTCCCCCATAGTTGAAAGAGTGACAGGGCCAAAATCAAGGGACGTTCGAGCCAAAATACCTGGACACACGGAGTTTGAAGCAATTTAAGTCATAGGAAGAGGGAAAGACTGATTCTGGGAGAGAGTTCCAGAGCTCAGCTGTTGAGTAGAAGAAAGTTTGAGAGTAACGTTTCACTCTTGGGTTGGAGAGTTGCACAGAGTAGGGGGGGGATTGAGTTGCAAGACGGGTACCACGTGCCCTACGTAAAGGAGGTGGTATGCACTGGGATAGCTCTGAGGAACACTGATTATTATAGTAGCGATAGAATAGCGAGAGAGATGCAACATTGCGGCGGAGAGAGAGAGATTGCAGAGAGTTGGTGAGTGGACGGGAGTTAATGATACGAAAGGCCTTCCTTTCAACTTTGCTTAGGAGAGCGGTGTGAGAGGAAATTCCCCACACATGTGAACAATACTCAATACAAGGGCGCACTATGCCCCTGTGTGTGTTTATGTAGAAAGTGATGGATGTGGGTGTGTGTGTGTACGAGTGTTTGTGTATATAATATATATATGTATGTGTGTGTCTGTGTGTGTGTGGTTGGACTGGTGACCGGTGGTACAGACAGTGACTCTATATTCAGTAATTATCGTCAATATCTATGGCAGTGAAGAGGTAATATTATTAATGTCGCTTTACCACGATAACCATTAATGAAGTGCGTCGGTTGTAATCATATCTGAACATAGATAGATGAATGGTTGTTGAAATATAAGAGAAAATAATCTACTGCTCCCAGCCCTCTCCCCCTGACTAGCAGCGCCATCTATTGAACAACAACACAATAATCTAAGTGAAATGGCTTACATAAATCCAGAAGATGATAAGACCTTATATTTTTTTAACATACAATCTATCAACGTCATCACTATCACTACCCTCAATATTACAATCATTTTGGACAATGTTACTGGCTACATCGTCTCTATTCTTTGCTATTATTTACTTCTCTTTGTATTATTTCCTTTGATATATAGGTGTTAAATATACCAAGGACCGTCGAAAATTAATGATAGCCCATTATCCACCAATCTAAGGACCATCATTCTCACCTATACAGTACTATGAACGACAGAAGGTCGTTCCCCCTACCTACCACTGTGTGAATCCGAATCACAAGGGAGTCGAAAACCGAAGCATATATTCAGATGCATCGTGTGTCGACTCCCAAGTGTTTTGGATTTGCTCAGTGGCTGGTTGGGGGATAAAGGATGGGGCTTTGCCCATCAAGCTCATCATATCAAGAGCACCAACCAGAGTGAAGCATAATACCTGCACTACTAGTGACTCGATGATGTACTATGCATTGCTCTAAGAAATTAGAAAATATAACTGCTCAACACAAGATGTATTGTAAAAGGATTTCAATGACTTCCTGTGTTCAGTAGACAACCTACCCATCCTACCTCGCTACCACCTCCGTGTCTTCAGCAACAGCATCATTGAACAGCTGGTACAGAGGAGGGCAGGTGGAATGTACAGTGATAGAGCCACAGCAGCGTGGACCACAGGGCGATAACTGTCAGCCCACAACTACAACCACATGTGAGTGTGTGTTAAATGTACAGTTCTTACTCGTATTACTGCTGTCGCTTGTAATATGAAACCTGTATGTATGTGTATGATATACAACTTTGACATCAATTCCCCTCCTGATTGACATTTAAACACTTGCCATGGAACCCCACCAGTTACCTTATCAAACGTAAAATCCTACAACACTTGCACAGTTATCCGGGGAGAGTGACCCTTAGCACACTGTGCATCAACGGTGAAGAAGAAGAAGAAGAACTTTGATATTAATCCTTGTTTATAGTATGAACCATAAGCTTCAGCATCTGTTTGTTTGTGTGTATTGTTGTTGTTTAACTGTGGGCGTGTTTTGTTAGTTTATTACAAAGCTATAACGTGAGCTTCAGCTTGTAATATGATTTATGACAGTTCGTATGTGTGGGCTATCGACTGATTGATTGATTCATTCATAATATTATGCATGCAATAATAGTGTGTTACCGTATTGCCAGACATACACCGTGACTAAAACTATTTGCTTCATATTAAATGAGAAACGAGTACATTTACTTTCTTGTGATTTCATTTATGGGTTTGTTTTACCCCATCTCCCTCATGCTTAGCCCCATTATTTTGGCGATTTTAGGACCTTTCGTCCCATTTGTTTGTCAATCTTAAGACCTAACGTGCCATTTAGGTGTCAATATTTTCCTGGCGAACGATAGCGAGCCTGTAGTCAATGAGGAACAAAAATCTACAAATTTATCACGAAGGAGGGTCGTGTGGGTGTATATTTAAACTTAATGGATATCTAGATAGGAAACTACTAATAATAATAATATTAATTACTAATTACAATTTCCTCTTCAATGAACATGAAGGCATTCTGCGAACTATAGATTTTCGAACCGTATAATATAATAGGCCAGTTTATAATATGCCAGTTTAGACGTTCCATATGGTAAAAAGAGTATGCATCCCCAAATGGATTATCTGTCTGTAGTATATTAGTTTGCCAGCAAGCGCTATCTTAGTAAACAGTTACCCAAACGGCTTCCCTTATTATTTCCAGGAATTTGATCAGAAGTTATTGTCAAATATATATATATATACTGTATATATATATATATATATATATATATATATATATATATATATATATATATAATATACCAGTATATACTGTATACTGTATATATATAAAACAAAGTTTGACGCGAAAAGTTTGTAATAACGCGGCGAAAGTCGGGTTGGATAATTCCTCGGCAAATATGTAATTTGTACTCAAACTCGCCAAAAAAAAAATCTAGTACGCGAACAGTAATATGAAGGGATTTAAAAATAACACAGTATGCCCTCTGCTTTTTCCAGCATGTCTATTTTATGTTATTTATGAAAGCCTGTATTGGCCTGTATTAGCATATTTGGTGAGCGGAGAACTCGACCAGTAAACCATTTTTCCAGTAGATCTCAACCAGGGGCTAAGCAGAGTTATTGGTTGAAATAATCTATTGGTTGAAAGTATATGCTGGTGTAACAAATAATTATGCTGATTGAAATGATATACTGGTGGAAGTGATGGACACACACACACTCACTCACTCTCTCCCTATACCTAAGGTACCTAAGGTTGTGTTCGCCACTCTCTTAGCGGCACCGAGGAGCGCGTCGCCCCTAGAAATAGGTGGTGATTTGGTGCCACAGACTGTTCAAAGGGGCAGCACGTTCCCCTGCGTAGATGGGCTCGTCTGGCACTTTTTGAAGTTCGACATCGAGGGCTCTCTTGAAGTTGTCTAACGAGACGCCCCTCATGTCTCTTACTCGCCGTGGGAGTTTGTTGAAGAGACGTGGTCCTCTGTGAGAGCCAATAGCACCAGTTTTTCATCCGGGGGATATCGCCTTCCCAGCCTCTCCTATCACTGAATTTCATGACTATCGGGGTATATTGGTTTGGTACTAAACCCTCTGCGATTTTCCGATTTTCCATGTGTATATTATTAGGTAACGTTCTCTTCTACGCTCCAACGAGTACAACTTCAGTGATCTTAAACGCTCCCAATAGTGTAAATGTTTTACCGAGTTTATATGCGAGGTTAAATTCCTTTGTACACTCTCTAGAGTATTTATTTTGCCTGCTTTGTATGGGGATGTTAATACGTTACAGTATTCAAGCCGTGGTAGCACTAGAGATTTGAAGAGCGTTATCATAGGCAATTCACAGCGTGTTTTAAAAGTACGCAAAATCCAACCCGTTAGCCGTTTCGCAGCTGCAACTTTGACCTGGTATGTTCTTTTAATTCCATATTTTCAGACATTAACACTCCAAGGTCCTTCACACTGTCTTTACGTACTATCATGTAGTTGGATTATGTTATGTAGTTTGTATTCTCTTTAACGACATTATTATCTCCGTATCGTATTAATTGGAATTTGTCTTCATTAAATTGCATGTTGTTTTCTCTGGTCCACTGGAACACTACATTTATGTCTTCCTGCAGCCGGCTGGTGTCCTCCTGTGTGTTTACTATCATGCTTAGTTTTGTGTTGTCAGCAAAAGAAGACACTGTACTGTGTCTTGTGCTGGCATCTATGTCACTGAATAGAATGAGGAAAAGAAAGGGTGCTAGCACTGTTCCTTGGGGAACTGAGCTTTTGATATCCGAAAGCTCTGATGTGACTTGGTTTACTGCTACTGATTGTTTCTGGTTGATGAGGAAGTTGTATACCCACCGTCCGATTTTCCCAGTTATACCTTTTGCTTTGAGTTTGTGGGCTATTATACCATGGTCACATTTATCAAATGCCTTAGCAAAGTCAGTGTAAATTACATCCACGTTTTTCTTTTCTTCTAGCGATTCAAGAATTTTGTCATAATATTCCAAAAGTTGTGTGAGACATGATCTTCCCCCTCTGAGCCCATGTTGACTGGAGGTGTGTAGTTCATGTGCCTCAATTAAAGTTGGGACTCGCTCGAAAACCTTAATGATGTGGGATGTTAGAGATACCAGGCGGTAATTTTTTGGTAGTGCTTTACTCCCTCCTTTATCCAGAGGGGCAATTATGGCGTTTTTCAAGATATCTGGTATTTCGCCAGTGTCTAGACTACTCCTCCACATTATAGCCAAGGGTTTTGAGAGGTTTTCCTTACATATTTCTCCATTAGGATCGAACTCCATGAGTCCGGGCCTGGTGCCGAGTGGGATGGCATTTTGAAAATGGCCTCTTTTATGTCTTTTGGACCGATATCAATATCCAGAATCTGGGGGGTTTCTGCAAGGGTGTTTTCCATGAAAAATTAATTTTGGTTTCTGATGGCTTTTGTTTCGTCAGGCTCACTGAAGGCCATTTCATACTGCCGGCGTAAGAGTTCGCTCATTTCCTTTTTGTCCTCTGTCCCCATGGTCCGATGTTTGATGCCGTTTTAGTCTTTTGTTTGGCATATGAAAAGAAGAACTTGGAATTTTCCTTTATACCTGCAATAGCTTTCCTCTCCTCTTCTATATGTTGCAGCTCATATGAGATTCTTATTGAACTTAAAATTGAAATATTTTATTTAGCCATAGAAATACAATACATTATTGGTTAAGAAATACATTGGTAAAATGGCTGAGCCTTTTGAGATAAATCTCTCTTATAGTTTTTGCTCAATTTCCAAAAAATGTCTATCTATTTGGACTATTTACCTATACTGTAGATTTTGTTGCATGTGTCGTTGTGATTATAATTTCCTCCTGGTCACAGTTTCCTTCTTTCTCGTTCTTGTTTTGGTTCATCGTCTTGTTTGTCTTTCAGGTATGTGGTGGCTACAGATGTGGGTCATGGTTTCTGTTATTAGGACTAGACATTCTGAAGGTGTCAGGTTATTCATTAAATCTTCCCAGTATAGTTCCTCCAATTCTTGGTTTACCTCTTCCCACCTAATATTTTTGTTATGAAAGTTAAATTTACTGAAAGGGCTGGTTTTTGGTCTCGCTTCTGAGGTAGTCTGTACATTTGTTAAGGTTGTTTTGATCTCAGCTAATTTATGATCCAAGTATGTTGTGTCTGAATTGTTAATGCTGTGTACTAGGGAGTCGTTGTTAGTGAAGACAAGGTCTAAGATATTGTTTTCCCGTGTGGGTTTAGCAATATGCTGGGTAAGACTAAAAATGTCGCACAGTTTAAAAAGCTCTCTTGTATTTGATTCTCTGGTGTTATTCACCACTACTTGGTTTTCCAGTTGTCTCCATTTAATGTTTGGTAGGTTAAAGTCTCCTATCCACATAATATTTGGTGTCGGGTTCCCCAAGGCTTCCACTTCTGATTTAATTTTGTTGAGCTGGGTTTTGAATTATTCTAGGGATGAGTCTGGAGGCCTGTATGTAACAATAACTGCAAAATTTAGGGATTCTATTTTAACTCCAAGTATTTCCACCACTTCATTACTGTTATTTAGGAATTCAGTACATATCAGTGAGCCGAGAATGTACAGTAGCCCAACTAAGTTTTGCGACAAAATATTATGTAAGTGGCACCTGTCTATATTGCACTCCCGTCCCAAGCCCGTGTGGTCGTGTCTAGCAGGCACCGTGGTGTCTAGGCAGGCCCCACCACCTACGCTACCACAGCCAGGACACACACACACTGTACTCGTACACGCTGGCGCTACATATGACAATATTACTATCATTATTTGTTTGTATCATAATAGAAGGTTTTCTCTCTCTCTCTCTCTCTCTCTCTCTCTCTCTCTCTCTCTCAGAGGTTAATATCAATCGTTTTTCACTCTACACTCTTTGTAGATTAATTAACACACACTCACACACACACACACACAAATACTGAAAGCAAAGTTCAGTGTTATAAACCCACATTCTACACTGAATTCCTTGATAAAACAAGGTGTAAATATTTGTGTTCTTTTATCTAATTAACACTCTTTAGATAATACCGGTATGTTATAATCTGCACAATCTTGCAGTGCGGGGTTCTATTTGCAACATCTGCATCAGGTAATATTATTAATGATAAGAACGTGTATAAATATACAACTAAAGTTTTTACTGTTTCTATGAGATACTATTAGAATATAGACAATTATCGTTACCATATCATGATTTTGGAATCTAACTCCGATGAAATTCTGTCTACTATGGAAATATATGGGATTAAAACGAAACATTAATTAGTTTACCAGATATATAATTTAACCCACTGAGACCCAGCGACGACACATTGTCGTCGGCAATGTATGTAACGCTAAACCCCAGCGACGACAACGTTACATCAGCCACTAAAACTTCTATTATTCGGCTCATATCGTAGGAAATGGCTTGAGAATCATAGGGGACATACCGTAGAGTGTTGCCGAATAGGGACGGTACGCGGGAACCGGCCAGCCAGGCCGCGCGGGTGGTGGTGGTGGGATTAGTGGCGCCACTTTACCCACTTATTTCACCGCGACTTTGGACTTTATTTACTCCTGTCATATGGGAGCTATAGGCTTGAAATTTGTGTGAGACACTCCTTAGGATGAAATCATGAGAATGCTATACTCATCTGTCCCCCATGTGCTGCCGGGCGGGTGGTCATGCGGGGGAGGTGATGAAAAACACTGTACCCACTTATCTCCCAATGACTTTTGACCTCATTTACTCTTCTCCTATGGTAGCTATAGGCTTGAAATTTGTGTGAGACACACCTTAGGATTCAAGCATTACTTGACCATGCTCAGCTATCCCCCAAGTCCTGTCAGGCTGGTGGTGGTGGGCGGATTAGTGGCGCCACTTTACCCACTGATTTCACCGCAACTTTGGACCTTATTTACTCGTCTTATGGTAGCTATAGGCTTGATATTTGTATGGGATATTCCTTAGGATGTAGGCAAATCTAGGTTTGTTGGGACAAGGGACGTGCGTGACAAAGGAAAGTCATTTTACCCATACATCTCGCTAGTCAGGAGGTCAGAAGTGTGGGAAGCCATGAAAAGAGTGAAGTTGGGGAAAGCACCAGGAACAGATGGAGTGCGTGGGGAAATGTTGAGGTATGGTGGTGAGATAGTGATAGAATGGGTATGGAAAATGTGCAAACTAGCATGGGAGAAGGGGAGTGCACCCGATGACTGGAAGACTGGCATAATAGTCCCCCTATATAAGGGCAAAGGGGAAAGAGGAGTGTGTGGTAACCACCGAGGAATATGTCTTCTAAGCGTAGTAGGGAAGGTATACAGTAGGGTAGTGATTGAGAGAGTGAGAGTGAGAACGGAGAAATGGATAGGCGACGAGCAGGGAGGTTTTTAGGAAGGGAAGAGGATGTGTAGATAAGATTTTTACCCTGAATTGTGTTGTGGAGAAGTATCTGGAGAAGAAACAAAAGGTGTATGTTGCCTTTATGGACTTGGAGAAGGCCTATGACAGAGTGGATAGAGAAGGTTTGTGGAAAGTACTTAGAATATACGGAGTAGAGGGCAAGTTGCTGAAAGCAGTGAAGAGCATGTATGAGGGTGCAAAGGCGGCAGTACGTGTGGAGAGTGAGCAGAGCGAGTTCTTTGACCTGAATGTTGGTTTGAAACAGGGGTGTGTGATGTCCCCATGGTTGTTTACTGTATATATGGATGGAGTCATGAAATAAATACTATCAAGAGCAGTGGATGTTGGTGTATCGCTGAAAAGGGAGGGAATTGAGTGGAAGCTACCTATACTGCTGTTTGCGGATGATACAGTTCTGATGAGTGATAATGAATGGGAGTTGCAGGGTCTGGTAAATGAGTTTGGAACAGTGTGCGAAAAACGGAATTTGAAGGTAAATACGGGGAAGAGCAAGGTTATGGTCTTCGAAAGGGGTGAAGTCACAGAGTGTGAGGTGAAGCTGAACGGTCAGGCTATGGAGATCGTCAACTCTTTTAAGTATCTGGGCAGTGTGTTGAGTAAAGATGGGACTATGGATGAAGAGGTGTGGGAGAGGGTACAACAGGGGAAGAGGGTTGTAGGAACGCTAAAAGCAGTAACAAGAAATAGGGTGGTCAGTAAGGAAGTGAAGAAGTCCTTGGATGACAGTGTGGTAATCCCGGCACTGACTTACGGAAGCGAAGCATGGACGTTGGTTGAGAGACTCAGACCAAGAGTGAGAGCAGTGGAAATGAATTACTTAAGAAGTGCGTGCGGAGTTACATGGAGGGATAGACAGACTAATGAGGAAGCAAGAAGGAGGTGAGGTGTGGAGGTAGATGTGCTGGAAAGTGTGAAAAGGAACAACTTGAGAAGTGTCAGCCATATGGAACGTATGGAAAGCGAGAGAATGACTAAGAGGGTGTACGAGAGCGAGGTGGAGGGACAGAGGGGGAGAGGTAGACCGAATATGAGGTGGAAGGATGGAGTGAGGAAGTACATGAACGAAGGCGGTGCTGGTTGGGGGGAGGGGCGTCGACTGACTGGGGATAGAGGTACATGGGGGCGGTTCGTTCGTGGCCACCCCTTCGGGGATCACGGCGTCAGGCAATAGATAGATAGATAGATCTCGCGAGTGCAACACCATGTCGGATTTACCACGCCGTTACCCACGCAGGGGAATATCCCTGGACTCCACTATGTCACGGGGAGCGGAGGAACGGTAGCTACTCTCCACCCTTTCTTGTAACATGGCGTACCGTTCAGAGATGGGGAGATAGGGTTCCTCCTCATGCATGTCATCTATCTCGGCCAAACTGGGACTATATTCGTCCTCTGAATCGTCATTTGATGATCCAGTGTCACTATCAGGCACATCACTCTCATCAAGTATGGCCATGGCATCCATGGCCATACTTGACGAGAGTGATGTGCCTGATAGTGACACTGGATCATCAAATGACGATTCAGAGGACGAATATAGTCCCACTTTGGCCGAGATAGATGACATGCATGAGGAGGAACCCTATCTCCCTATTTCTGAACGGTACGCCATGTTACAAGAAAGGGAGGAGAGTAGCTACCGTTCCTCCGCTCCCCGTGACATAGTGGAGTCCCCAGCAAGTGGGGGAGAGCAAGATGAGGATGAGGAAGGTGACCCAGACCCCATGGCCTTCCTCAACATTCCACCTTCTCATCGTAGGGCTGAAAAGAGAAGAGGTGAGGATGAGGAGGAGGAGGAGGAGGAGGAGGAGGAGGATGAGGTGGGTCAAGCTCCAACACCACACGTGCCTCGCCGTGGTGCTCCCCCGCCGCGTTTGCCTTCCCCCACCATCCCGCATTCCCTCTCCACTAAAAGCCCCAACCCCTAACACTGTCTATGGGTTGCGCAGGGGTGCAGCCATAGTAGCAACGCAGCCATTGACTTCTTCTTCAGAAGCAACAGATGAGGATATGCCTGCCCTAGAATCATCTCCACCACGCCACCCACGCCGCCTGTTTCCCTCATCACCCCGGATTGACTCGCCACCACCATCACCTTCCGGACCACTACCATACTCACCTGTACCTTTGCCTCAGCCTGGGACCTCCCACAGACACGCCACTCAGATACCATC
Organism: Paralithodes platypus; assembly: GCA_032716605.1. Classification (NCBI taxonomy): domain Eukaryota; kingdom Metazoa; phylum Arthropoda; class Malacostraca; order Decapoda; family Lithodidae; genus Paralithodes; species Paralithodes platypus. The sequence goes on from CM064540.1 coordinate 31,338,607, forward strand.
ACCACCTGCGTCGCCACAACGCCCTGATTATACGCAACGCCCTATCAACATACGTGGGTGAACCCGTGGTCCTGTGCGTGGCCGAAGGGCTTCTAAGGTGACCCTAATACGCCCCACTCCTGGCGGTGCGAGAGCAAGGGCTGGGTCGGCTCGACCAAGGCCGAGGTTGAGGGTAAGGGCAAGAGGCACGGCAAGAGGCAGGGCAGGGCCCTCACGCCGCCCTGATGGTGACGGATTGGGTTGATGGAGACAACTTTGTGCCCACCGACTACAACTTTGTGGGTGCTGGGAATGCCGGCCCTACGCTCCCAAACCTGGCGGCAGACCACGAGACTTGAAATCTTCAGGCAGTTCTTCACTACAATTCTCGTGGCTCTAATTGTTGACCAGACCAACTGGTACAATTATTATTTCATGCCTGGGAAGGAGCAGGGGAAATACTCTGCAAGGATGTCATGGTCCTCCGTAGATGTCCCAGAGTTTTACACATTCTTGGCCATTGTCATCCTGATGGGGGTCACAAGGAAAACCTCCATAAAAAAGTACTGGTCCTGGGATCCCCTCGTCCGAACCCCTATTTTTGGCCAAATAATGAGCAGAAAAAGGTTCACAGCCATAATGGGGAACCTACATTTCATTGACAGCCTGGCAGCCCACACCAGAAATCAGGATCAACCCAGAGCTATGAAGGACCCCATGGAGAGGATAAGACCCATCTTCGAGTACCTGAAGGTGAAGCTTGCTGCCGCCTTCAAACCCCATCAGAAGCTCATTATTGATGAGAGTTTGCTGCTGTGGAGGGGGAATATTGGCATCCGGCAGTACATGCCCAGCAAACGACATCGATATGGCCTGAAGACCTTCGTGATGTGTGACTGACAAAGCGGTTACATCCAGGACCTAATTCTGTATATGGGCAAGAAAACAGAATTGGTGTAAACGAGGACATACGGAATTTCTGGGGCCGCCGTCATCACCATGCTGCAGGGCTACTTGGACAGGGGCCACATACTGTACCTGGACAATTGGTACACCAGCCCCTCCCTTGCCAAGTTCCTGCATAGCCGCACTAGAGGAGTCTGTGGCACCGTCAGAAGGAATCGGATGTTCATGCCTGAACTACCACCCAGGCAGGAAAAGGGCTCCATCATCCACAAGCAGGTTAACAATGTCCTCCTGTTGTCCTGGATGGATAACCGGGATGTGAATGTCCTCACAACAGTCCACCGTCCCATCTTCCAAGACAGCAGACGTCGTGACAGAGCAACTGGCGAAATTATCAAGAAACCTTTGGCCATCTGTGATTATAACATCAACATGCGGCTGATGGACAAATCAGATGTTGTCATCTCGTCATGTTAGTGTGCAAGGAAGACGATGAGGTGGTATAAGAAGTTATTCTTCCACCTCCTCAATATCACCCTCTATAACAGCCACATCCTCCATAAAATAATCACCGGCAAGCAGGAAACGATGGAGAACTTCTGCATCGAGTTGTCCAGGGAGATGTTGATGAATACATGACTGCCCCCCAATTCCAGCCCATCGACGGCCAGCAGCAGAAGGGATTGCCAGGCTGACAACGCCACTTCCCTGAATATGTGCCGCCCACAGAACACAAAGAAAAACCTCGAAGAAGGTGTCATGTGTGCCGCAACACGACACAGAGGGAGCCTGAGAGATCAGATACCAGGTGAATGTGCATAGAATGTGATGTTGGACTGTGTCTCCCGGACTGCTTCAGGGAGTATCACACCCTTGAGCATTTCTAAACGAGTGTACTCAAAGACTGCGATAAAAGACGCTATGAAGTGTGTGTGTATATAAACCTAGTGTAAATAATAATAATTTTTCATACAAAGTGCCGAACACAATATGTAAGTGAGATTGACACTCAAATATACGTAAAACAATGTGTGAAACCCATATTTTATAGCTATAAAACATATGATAAGGTATAAACTGAGTAAAGAGGGGAAGTGACAGTAAAAACTGAATAAAGCGGGGGAGTAAGAGAGAAAAACAATAAAAGGGAAAGTGTTAGGGGCGTGTGTCAGTCAGCTGGGTGTGTGTAGGTACATGCGTTCTGTTATTGTCCGAGACCATGATGGCCGCCAGTCTCCATGGCAACGGGGACGCGCCACGGTCTTGCCACTCGTGTGCACTTACAAGACTTATATCTAAGCATTTATCATCCTGTAACTTCACTTATAATGACATTATGTGATACATGTTGGTAGTATATGAACTATGAAGGCACACATGATGCTCGGGTGGTGTAAATAACCGTCACTCGAAAACTGGACGCATCGTACATCTGCCATGCTGCCGCGCTCAACTGTGGCTGGCCGGGCGGGAACTTTGAAGGCCGCCCGGCATCAGCTGATGTCTGAGGCTGTTCCCCTCCCCCCCATGACCGAGGTGATTTTTGTTTTCATTTCTCACGTTTCTCTGCCATTATATATATATATATATATATATATATATATATATATATATATATATATATATATATATACCGGTATATATGAAAAAATATATATATTGTCAAATCGGCCGGTCCCTCGATGTACATTTATTTATAATTAGCTGGTGCTCAGTGGGTTAAGTTCTATATTACAGAGTTTTATACAGACACACACACACACACACACAGTCTTGTGCAGAGTGTGGAAGAGGGCGGAAGTGTTTTTGGGAGCTCTCAATGTGTGAATTGAGGATTCGAGAATTGATTCGGTGCTTCGCATAGAAGAATATCTACATTACTCACCTAAATTAAATATTACATATTGCATTTTGCGGCAGTATTGTCCCGGATTATTGAAAATAAATATAGTAAATATAGTAATAGTAAGAATAGTTAAAACAAAGAAATGAAGCATTGTTCTTCTTTGGTGTTGGATATTCCCGCGTAAAGGTGGTAGCTGAGGGTAAACAAAGGCCGGCAATATTTATTTGAACAGAAATATTGAGAGTGTAAATGAGAGATTAAATGGAACAATTTTAGCGTCAGGCGAAAGCGATAAGGATATTCAGTCTCATGCTAAAAATGATGACTATAATGCAAATGATAGTAGTGATGGTGCAACGGAAGATGGAAATGTCGCTAAAAACAAAGGTAAATTAGGTATAAAGAAAAGAAGTAAATTGAGAGTATATTACACAAACTGTAGGAGTCTATGTAACAAAATGAACGAACTTAGAGCCCTTGTTAGCAAAGAAAATATAGACATAATAGCGCTAACTGAAACGTGGATTAATACAGAAACCAGGCATTTTTTAGCAGAATTTGATATACCAGGATATAGTTTGTTTAAATATGACCGAACAAGTAAGAGGGGTGGCGGTATAGCAGTGTTTGTCAGGAGTACATTAAAAAGCTGTATTAAATCAGGTATTAGACTAAATAACGATAATGAAAGTGTTTGGGTAGAGGTTAACGAAGGTAGTGAGACCATAGTTATTGGAGTTATGTATAGACCGCCAAATATGAGTAGAAATGACGGAACGTCATTATGGGAGGAAATAAAAATGGCATCAAGGTTTAGCAATGTGTGCATTATGGGGGATTTTAATTTTCCGAATATAGATTGGCAGCATCAAATAGGAGACTCTGATTCTGAGGAGTTTATAGAGGTAGTACAAGATAGTTTTTTATTTCAATTCATAGATACGCCGACTAGAGGTAATATTCTCGATTTAGTTTTCAGTAACAATGAACATATGGTAAATAATGTAGAGATAGGGGACCACCTAGGAAATAGTGACCACAATTCTGTGTATTTTAATATACAATGGAAAGGTAATACCAGAGAGAATACAACATTAATACCTGACTTTAGAAAAGCCAATTATGGTGGGTTAAAAAGAGCCCTATTAGCGGACCCTATGGTCAAAAAATTAAGTCGATCCAGGTGTCCAAATGAGTGTACCCCGTCTCAGGCACCTGTCATCTTAAGTCAGGAAGAGACGTCAACCTTGGTAGATACATACGATAATTTTATCAAGTCAGTATTCAATGCACAAAATAAATACATCCCCAAAAGAAAATTTAGATCAACACAGAACCAACCCAAATGGATGAATAATAGACTATTAGATCTTCTAGGACAAAAGAGAGGAATATATAGAAAAATTAGAAAAGGCGAAATTCACCTACTTGCTTACTATCAGAATCTATCAAGACAGGTAAAAAAGGATATTAGGAAAGCAAAAAGAAATTATGAAATTAAGGTTGCCAATGACTCAAAAAATAATCCTAAAGCTTTTTACCAACTATATAAATCCAAGGTTAGAGATGTAATTGGTCCCCTTAAAACTTCGATAGGAGAAATGACAGAAAATGATTTAGAAATGTGCAGTACATTAAATAGTCAATTTCTTTCCGTTTTCACAAATGAAAATTTGGCACAGTTTCCAGAAGTCCGTAAGGTATATAGCGATAGTATAGAAAATAGGTTAAGTACGGTTACTATAAGTAGAAATGATGTGCTTAAGGAAATTGACAGACTGAAACCTCATAAATCGCCTGGTCCTGATGAGGTATATGCTAGAGTATTAAAAGAATGTAGGGATGAGTTAAGTTACCCATTAACATTTTTATTTAACAAGTCATTGGAGACAGGTATAGTTCCAGAAGCTTGGAAGCTTGCAAACGTAGTTCCGATCTTCAAAAAAGGTGACAAATCAATAGCATCCAATTACCGTCCCATTAGTCTTACATCAATCATAGGAAAGCTACTAGAGTCAATTATTGCTAGTAAAATTAGAAACCACTTAGATACATTTAATTTAATAAATTCTTCTCAGCATGGATTCACTCAGGGACGTTCTTGCCTTACTAATTTGCTTAGTTTTTTCTCAGAGGTATATGAAGCAGTAGATAATGACAAGTCATATGATATAATATATTTAGATTTCAGTACAGCTTTCGACAGAGTCCCCCATGAGAGATTGATGAGAAAGGTTGAGGCGCATGGAATAGGTGGGGCGTTGTTGGGATGGATTAGGTCATGGCTAATTGGTAGGAAGCAGAGAGTCAGCATAAATGGTACGAAGTCAGAATGGGGAGCAGTCAAAAGTGGTGTTCCCCAGGGATCTGTATTAGGTCCTCTGTTGTTTGTTATATACATAAATGACCTTGATTTAGGTATAACTAGTAGGATAAGTAAATTTGCAGACGATACCAAAATGGGGAGAACAATTGATTCAGATAGAGATATAGAGTGCCTCCAAAGGGATCTAGATACCTTACACGAATGGTCAGTAAATTGGCAGATGAAGTTTAACATTGACAAATGCAAGGTATTAAAGATAGGGAAGATGCATACAAATGTTAAATATAAACTAGCTAATGTGGAATTAGAAAACTCGAATTGTGAGAAAGATCTAGGTGTGTTTGTTAGCAATGATTTGAAGCCTAGACAACAGTGTATAAGCGTTCGAAACAAGGCAAACAGGATTCTCGGGTTCATCTCAAGGAGTGTGAGTAACAGAACTGCTGATGTTATCTTAAAACTTTACTTGTCATTAGTGAGACCCCATATGGATTATGCTGTTCAATTTTGGTGTCCTTATTACAGAATGGACATAGATTCATTGGAGAGAGTACAACGTAGAATGACAAAAATGATCCATAATATTAGAAATCTTCCGTATAAAGAAAGGTTGAAGAAATTAGGCTTACATTCGTTAGAGAGACGCAGAGTTAGAGGGGATATGATAGAGGTGTTCAAGTGGGTTAGTGGGATTAACAAAGGGGACATGACAAATGTACTAAAGCTCAGTGATAGCGAAAGAACTCGTACCAATGGTTTCAAATTAGATAAATTTCGTTTCAGAAAAGATATAGGCAAATATTGGTTTGGTAACAGAGTTGTAGATGGGTGGAATGGACTACCAAGTGCTATAGTGGGATTAAAAACGATAGGGAGCTTTAAGATAAAATTGGATAAGCATATGGACGAGAAGGGTTGGGTGTGAAGGGGGATCAGCAGGGTTGGGACAATCAGCGCTCTGCAGACCCCCGTAATCCTGCGTTAATCTCTAACCGTTTTGGTAAGATGATCCTCAGGGTATTAGAGTGTTGAGCCTATAATTGGGCTTTGTAATTGGGGTTGTGTGGGACAGGGATCTGCCTTGCTTAGGCCAATCGGCTTTCTGCAGACTCCCATTTTCTTATGTTCTTATGTTCTTAATATGGCCGCGACAGATGGAAGGAAATTGAGAAGTAGGAAGGATATAGATGGGGAAGAGAGTGAAGAATGTGAAGGATCCCAAGGAGGAGAGGTAGGTGGAATGTTAGGAAAGGTTATTATGAGACTGAAGGCTTTGGAGGAGAAAATGGAGAATGTGGTGATTAGGGATAGAAAGGGAGAAGAAAGAGAGGCGGTAATAGAAAGACTGGAAAGAGAAAATAAAGAATATAGAGAAAAGGCGGAAAGGGAGATAGAACAACTTAAAGAGGAGAATGAAAGACTAAGGAAAGGATTGGAAAGGAATCACGATAGGACAGAAAAAGTGGAAGTAGAAATGAATGAAATGAAAAATGCTTGGGGTAATAAAGTAGAGGAAACAGAGGTTAGTCTTAAAACTATTATGGATGAACAAAAGGAGTGACAGGGTAATAATCTAGGAAAGAAAGTAGTGAAGGCCATAAGGCAAAATGAGAGACCGGTAACTGATATAGTGGAAAAGAAGAGATGTGTGATAATGTTGGGAGAAGGGGAGGAGGAAATAATGGACAGAAATGACAGGAAAGTTGCAGAAATGAAGAAGGTTGATGACATGTTAGAGGTGTTGGACAGAGTAGGAAAGGAAGGTTGGCAGAAGGAGGTGGAAGATAGCTGGAGGTTGGGAAAGTATAAGAAGGGGGAGAGGAGGCCTATTAAAATTATATTTAAGTCTACGAAAGCAGCAGAAGAGGTATTGAGGAACAGCTGGAAACTGAGTCAGGAAGGGAAATACACCAAGTTTATATTAAGGAAAGACTTAAATGCAGAAGAGAGCGATAATATGAGAGAAATAACAAAGGAAGTGAAAGAAAAGAATGATAATAGGTCAGAGGTAGATCAATATAAAAATTCTACCGAATTATCGACGGGAAAGTGAAAAAATGGTACATGAAGAGGAGGGGAACGAGGGAGGAGGACGAGAAGGAGAAGGAGGAGGGGGGCGGACGACAGAGAGGAGGGGGGGGGACGAGGGGAGGAAAGGGAAAGGGGAGGGGAGGGGGAGAGAGGGGGGCGGGGGAGAGAGAATTAGGAGGGGGAGTTGGCGAAGAAGAGGGATTAAAAACGAGGAAAAGAAAACATAGTACAAAATATAAAAGTAGCAACTGTAAACTGGTGTATAGCAATGAGGATGGTTTAATATCCAAACAATTGGAGATTGGTGACCTCATAAAACAAGAAAAACCCATGATAATGTGTTTATGTGAAACAAAATTAAATAAAGATACGAGTCTGGAAGTGATGGGATGGGATAACTATAATTTGTGGAGAAGGGATAGGAAGGGCAAGATGGGTGGAGGAGTATTAATCATTACACACAATAAATTAAAAGTTAAAATTATAGATTTACAAAACAATAAAGCAGAAATTATAGCAGTGGAGGTAATTAATGAAAATAATGAAAACACTGATATTGCGGTAGCATATATTCCACCATATACGAGGGCCTGGGAAGAGGAAGAATACCAAGGATTTAAAAAGGAGATGATCAAAACTATGGAACACGTATTTCGCAGAAACAACGAGTTAATATTGGTAGGGGATTTTAATTGTAGAGAGGTTAATTGGGAGGAGGGAGACGCAGGTAGTAGTGTGAGTTCTTGGGGGAATGTACTACTAGACTTTGTTACAGAAAACCTGCTAATTCAGAATATTAAGGAAAACACAAGAAGAAGAGGTAAAGATGAATCGTCTAGATTAGACTTGATGTTTACAAGAGATCCAGATATGATTACAAATACTAAATCCCTACCTCCGCTGGGAAATAGTGATCATGTGGTAATTGAAATGGAAATCCTGATGGGTTATCCAACAATGCTAGAGAGAGAAGAACATAAAGAAAGGAGATTGAACTATGGGAAAGCAGATGTTAAGCTATTAAAAAGTTACTTCAGGGATGCAGACTGGAGTGAAATTGAACAGAAAAACAATGTTAATGATAAATACTGTGTGTTTAAAAACATTTATGATGATATTGTAAACAGGTATGTGCCAAGACAAGGAAATAAGACTGAACAGATAAAAGACTGGTTTAATGATCAATGTAGAATAGCTAGGGATAAGAGAAATAAGGCATGGAACATAGCCAGAAAAAGGAGAAATGAACAGACCTGGAATACATATAGGAAGCTAAGGAACGAGTATGTCAGAATTAGGAAACAGGAAGCAAGAAATTATGAAAAAAACATTGTGGAAAAATGTGTAAGTGATCCCAAATTGTTCTACAGGTATGTAAATAGCAAAATGAAGGTTAAGGACAAAATAATGAAGCTGAGGGAAGGAGACAATATTTATGAGGGTGATGAGAAGATATGTGAGGTTATGAATAATACATTACATTCAGTTTATGCTATGGATGAATTTTTTTTAGAACCAGAGATTATATACCAAAATGATGAAAAATTGGGGGATATTATCTTTCAACCAGAGGAACTACTAGAACTTATGAAGGGACTAGATGTGAGAACATCTATGGGCCCAGACAATATAGCAGGATGGATTCTAAAAGAATGTGCGGAGGAATTGGTAAAACCTTTATATGCAATAATTAAGTACTCTATTGAAGTTGGAAAATTACCACTAGACTGGAAAAGGGATAATGTAGTACCAATCTACAAAGGTGGGAGTAGGGAGCAGCCGCTAAACTATAGACCAGTGTTACTGACAAGTGTTGTTTGTAATATGTGTGAGAAGATTATTAAGAAAAGATGGATAAAGTACTTGGAAGAAAATAATTTACTTACTGTAAGACAATTGGGATTCAGAGAGGGAAAATCATGTGTTACTAATCTGCTGAGCTTTTATGATAGGATGATAGATATACTACAAGAGAGAGAAGGATGGGCGGACTGTGTGTATCTTGATATAAAGAAGGCCTTTGACAGAGTTCCTCATAGTAGACTTAGATGGAAGTTGAAGAAGTTTGGAGGGGTTCAGGGTAATTTGTTGAAGTGGATGGAGGACTATCTCTCGGGAAGACGGATGAGAACCATGATAAGAGACAGCTTATCAACATGGAGGGATGTTACAAGCGGAGTTCCACAGGGATCAGTGTTGGCCCCAATTATGTTTCTGGTCTATATAAATGACATGCCAGAGGAAATAAATGCATACATGAATATGTTTGCTGGCGATGCAAAAATTATGAAACATATAGTGGACGAAAACAGTTGTAGAGAGCTACAGAGTGATCTGGATAAGATAGACCGATGGAGCAAGATATGGAAATTAGATTTTAACAAAGATAAATGTCATGTGATGGAAGGGGGTGTGAGCAAAAGAAGACCTCATTGGGAATAATTATAAACTAGGCGAATGCACGATTAACTCCTCAGAGAAAGAAGTGGACTTGGGCATTATAATACAGGGAGATCTTTCACCCGAGAGCCACATTAACAAAATTGTGGGAGAAGCTTATGGCCTGTTGAATAAAGTAAAAATAGCATTCAACTATTTGAATGAAGAGATGCTAGTAAATATAATAAAATCAATGGTGAGACCTAAATTGGAATATGCGGCAGTGGTGTGGTCACCCCATCTTAAAAAACACATAATTAAGTGGAGAAAGTACAGAGAGCTGCAACGAAGATGATTCCAGAACTAAAAGAACTGACATATGAAGAGAGATTAGAGAGATTGAATTTACCAACTCTAAGTGAGAGAAGAGAAAGAGGGGATATGATTATGATATATAAATGTGTAAGGGGATTGGAAAGGATAGACAAGGAGGACTTTATCGAGGGAGATAAAGGGAGACTAGAGGACATAGTTGCAAGTTAAAGAAAGGCAGATGTAAAGGAGATGTGAGGAAATTCAGCTTTCCATATAGAAGTATTAATATGTGGAATCAGTTGGATGATGAAGTGGTGGGTGCGGGGAATATCCAATTTTGTAAAGCCAAATTAGATAACAGAATCTTTGGAGAAGAGACAATACGAGCCTAAAAACTCAAATCCTGTATACTACAATTAGGTGAGTACACACACACACACACAGTGGTCCGTATAGCGTATTGGTCATCGCGCTTGGTTCACAGCCAAAAGGACATTGGTTCCATTCCCGGGCGGGAAGGAAGCATTTGGGCAAGTCTTTTTACACAATGCGCCTCTCTTGACCTAGCACTATAAATAAACCTCTTGAAGAAGAGGTCACTTACGACGGGGTTTTTTTTAGGGTTGGCGGTCTGTTACTAGCTGGACGGGTACCGTACAGGTCAACCAAACCCTCAAATCCAGATATTGGCAATTGGCTGATTACAGAGTACATGCATATCTACAACCACTCCAACCATGCATTAAAACTTCACACAATATTTTCCCAGGTCGAATTTTGTTTCGGTAAAAACCAATAAAACACGTGAAGCTGTAATTATTGGTAACTGGGGTGATTAGAAAATCCCCAATACTCTCTTGGCCACATCACACCTATCAAAATAATTCAGCAAGTCATGGCTCATAAGGCTCATAGGGTTGCTGAACGTGGTAGTATGGTTGGGATGAGCGAGAGTGGGGTGTCAGAACGTTGACCAGTGGCAAAAAAAGGTGGGAAGAAGGGCAACTGACAGACTGACATAGAAGTGGAGCTAAGCGGAAAACCATGTCATAACAGGACCAAGAAATTAAACTATATATGGATAACCATCCATTCTCCAACGCCGAGGAAGCTAGGCAACATTTGCAATTTCAAGTTTCTACAGAAACTATACACAAGAGATTGAAGGAGATGGGATATAAACATCGATCACCAGCTGTCAGGCCAAAGCTAACCAAAAGGCACAAACAGACGAGGCTTGATTTCGCTCAACTATTTGTTGACCAGGGCATTGACAATTGGGCAAGAGTTACTTTGATAATGTCAGAGAGGTTCCATAATAGTACCATGATGATTAAAATTGTATCACTTAGCCGAGTTGGCGGGAGTTCTTCATATAAGAACAAAGGTTGCTTCACTTATATCCGCTCATGGCCGAGTGGTTACGGTGCCCAACTCTCCCAAACATACCTAGAGTGAGTGGGTTCGAATCCTGGTCAGGATACCTCTCTCCCAACCAAGAGTTGTTTTCTCAGACAAGGAAACTTTCAGCTCAACCACTCATGGAAGACTGCGCTGTTGGAGGCCTAGGAACACACGGCATGTGAGTTAGTCCTAGTTCATATTGTGCATCAAATATATAGAATAGTCATCATACAGAGTAATACTTTCCATCATATCACTCTTGGCTAATTTCATGTTAACCCAGCATTATAAAACATCTTATTTTCTTTACTCATCCACTACTAGCAAATTAACTCCTTACTTATACTGTCCAAATGTTATTAACTAGCATGACTTGATATAATATGCACACTAACCACTCCTGTCTATACCATCGGTTCTTTATCTAAAAAACAACCACGTTCCGTTTAGTAAGTCATCTTGGCCACCTCGCCCGCCACTATCTGTGCAATATAAAATAGATCTGCCCCTATTACTTCCCTCCCCCCTTAGTGAATGCATATAACTTGTTTGCGATTATAATAAAGAATACCTTACTTAAACTATCATTGGTGAAAAGAGACCAGTTTATCATGAGAATCAATAAATATATAATCATTAATCCCATTAGGATTGACTCATTTTGGCAGATTACTCGGGTTTATACAACTTAAAGGAAGTTCTGTAGGAAATATAGGGACATATACTATGTCACATTTACCCTTTGACTTTCATAATCCCTTTCAACTCTGAATATAATAGTCTAATGCTATTCTGAATAAACTGCCAAATATGAGTCCTGATGTCACTATATAAATATGAGTCCTGATGTCACTATATAAACTGCCAAATATGAGTCCTGATGTCACTATATATATGAGTCCTGATGTCACTATATAAATATGAGTCCTGATGTCACTATATAAACATAAACATGAACAAAAATCATAAAAGAGGGATTTTTTCAAAGGACTGACTGGCCCACTCACAGCAGATCCCATTGATAATCAGCATAATTATCTGAATCATATCCTCTCTTACTCTACACTTCTAATATATGCAAGCCTAATGTTTTCCCAAATCCCCTTTATTTTGTACTGACCATATCATGTATTTCATAATATTCACTATCTCTATAATATTTTACTTCTGTTAAATGTTCTAACCCATGCTGGCTATAATTCCGTGTCATTTGTCGTCAGGCGTTAGAATATTAATGATGTTCTAATGTTCTATTATTCTGGATATTTAGTTTGCAAGTTTTACATTTTAATTCTGGATTGTTTTGCCATTCTTCTTTGTACCGTAACTTCTAATCAATCTATGGCCATTGGACAGCAAAATTAAAAACATAATCCATGTGAAGCCTTACAGGTGAAATTTTAAAATTACGTTTGTTGTTTTCACGCTTCTAGATATCTATCTAAAAACTCGGATTTCAAACAATGTTGCATTGCTTTTTTTTGGTTTCATGTCACGACTGACGATGACTTCCAAATATTTTGTAATAAATTAGTGACTTAATTCTATGTTATTTAGCCATCTAGATACCACTGATATTGCGTCTTGGCCTGTCACCACTCAGATTGGTGAAATGTTTTGTTTTCTTCTGAGATATAGCTGGTGGCTATTGGCTACCCATGAGCAAGGTAGATGGGTAATGGAATCGGACATTAAAAGAAGGCATTGAGCTAATGAATATTCTCAAACGGGAGATATATGGCGAGTAATTAATGACTTTAAGTAAATGTTGTTAAATTTACTTCCTGAAATTTCTATCGATTTCCAAATGTTCACTACACTGCATATATATGTATCTATATTATATATCATCTGACAAGGTATTGCCCATTCGGGTAGTGTATACAATTGTTTTTGGAGAGCATGAATCGTTATCAGGATCAATAATTCAACCTATTTTTAATGTAATTTAAAAAATTAACAATCTCTTTAGTTAGGCCTAAATCAAAGTCGTTAATGTAAAAGATGAACAATTGAGGAACTGAAACTGACCATTAGTGTAAGACCCCAACCTTCACTACACCCAATCTGAGTATATAAGCTACTGTTAATGGTAAATATTGGTTTCCTACTAATTAGCCATGGTCTAATTCACGTAATATAGTTCGCCCTATTCCATGAGCTGCTTCTTTAATCAGCAATCATTCATGTGGATATTTATCGAAAACTGTACTGACATGTCAATATCTTTGAAGGTATTTTTTGTCCTAGTTTATCGATTCGTATGCTTGGGAAAAGAAAGGTTAATAGATAGGGAGACAAAGTGGCACTGGTTCAACTGACCTGTCACCGTAGAGATTGACTACCCGTTTCTCGAGCACTTTCTGAGTTACAGAGAGGATACGGATAAATATTAGAGCCAAGGTCGCTGACACCAACGCCAAGTATAGTGTTAAGGAGGCCGGGGCTCTGATTAAAACTATCACTACAATGTGTATACTAGATTATATAATTCAACCTATGCAACTCATTGTGTTCATTTATGGTATGTATAGAATGTGGATCTATAAAGTAGTTTGTAGCGCGTAAATATATTAGAGAGAGAGAGAGAGAGAGAGAGAGAGAGAGAGAGAGAGAGAGAGAGAGAGAGAGAAAGAACAAGAGAGAGAGAGAGAGAGAACAAGAGAGCACCTTCTATTATGATACAAACACATAATGATAGTAATATTGTCATACGTAGCGCCCAGCGTGTACGAGTACAGTGTGTGTGTGTCCTGGCTGTGGTAGCGCAGGTGGTGGGGCCTGCCTAGACACCACGGTGTCTGCTAGACACGACCACACGGGCTTGGGACGTGAGTGCAAACTAGACAGGTGCCACGTACCTAATATTTTGTCGTAAAACTTAGTTGGACTACTGTACAATAGTGGGGCAGATAACTGGAATAATCGTTCATTTCTGGAAACAAGCACCATCATTGGCACACATACTCCTTGGGGATTTCTCTTTTGATAAAACCCGTTAGCCACCTAAAAATTCAAGATGGCGGCCATTTTTAAAGATGCCCGCCATTGAATATACAGAAACATTGCATTTCGCAATAAAATCGCAAAGACTTGTCCTATTTGAATGATCTTGGTGTCAAATCATACATTTTTCACTATGTAGAATCCGAATTTGGAACCATGGACTTACTCACTAGCTTCCTTGTACCATAATATCAGTCCCGGAATCATAATTAGGGTAAAAAGTGCCCATATCATAGGCACCATCAGTCCGATATATTATTGGATGTACTATTGTGGACATAAGTCCTGCTACACTTGATATATTATTGGATGTACTATTGTGGACATAAGTCCTGCTACGCTTGATATATTATTGGATGTACTATTGTGGACATAAGTCCTGCTACACTTGATATATTATTGGATGTACTATTGTGGACATAAGTCCTGCTACACTTGATATATTATTGGATGTACTATTGTGGACATAAGTCCTGCTACACTTGTTGATATATTATTGGATGTACTATTGTGGACATAAGTCCTGCTACACTTGATATATTATTGGATGTACTATTGTGGACATAAGTCCTGCTACACTTGATATATTATTGGATGTACTATTGTGGACATAAGTCCTGCTACACTTGATATATTATTGGATGTACTATTGTGGACATAAGTCCTGCTACACTTGCCCGGCAGAGAATCGCGAATTGTGTTGGTAACATTAGTGCAACCCCCCCGCCCCCCCTCCTTCCCCACTCTGCTACCCTCTCTCAGCCCTCCTTTCCTCTTTCTTTCCTGTTTCACGTCTATAAGCCCCTCCCCTTGGATTGTTG
The DNA here is from genome assembly GCA_032716605.1 of Paralithodes platypus. NCBI lineage: Eukaryota > Metazoa > Arthropoda > Malacostraca > Decapoda > Lithodidae > Paralithodes > Paralithodes platypus. The sequence continues at coordinate 31,353,620 of CM064540.1, forward strand.
CCACTACCATGACCATAACCAGGGCCCTGACTATAGCCACATAATGATAAATATCACGATAACCTCTCTCTCCTTCCTTTCTCTCATTTATCCCTCTATCATCGAATCTACAGTGTGTATGCTTTCCAATTCCTCCTAAAATGGAATAACATAACGTTAAAATAGCAATAGCTTACATAGTTCAAGTTTAGATTTGCCGTTTTATATAAACGTAGCACAATATATAGTTTTATGATCCATTCGCATATGGGAGTATATTAACCATATAATATGATCTACTGTAAGTCAGATACAATTGAAACTTGAATATACTTTTGCTTTGTGATTTTGTAATTCTGTTTTGATTAATTAAGCATATATATATATACAGTATATATATATATACAGTATATATATATATATATACAGTATATATATATATATAAGTATTTGGAGTTAACATGTATTTCACTGTTGAAGTTTATATTCAGTACTATTATTATGTTACCTCCACCAACCTACTTTACTAAAAGAGATCATTGATCCACACATATATTGGGTTCCTTGATTCAATGCATTGCATATTAGTGTTTTTAAGTATATGGTTATAGGCTAGGTGTGTAGGCTTATTCTCAATAATCGTCTGTCAACCCACCTCCCCCTTCACTACGGTACGCTCACACTAATCTATTAATATTTTGTAACTAGTCAACTCAAACAAACGGCCACACACATTAGTGTGACATTACATTACACATGCTTGCATGATATGATCATACTTGAGGAGATTTGACGTCTTTCAACTGCCTCAGCGACCGCTGCTACCTAAGAGATTAACCCCTTCTGTAACAGGGTTGGCTCTAATTTTAATTTAGCTATATTTAGACAGTTTTATGCAGTTAAGGAAAGATCTGTGGTATTAAGAAGAGTTACTTTAGATGGTATAAAACCGTTTAACTGTTACACTTCCTTCTTTTACTGAATAATAATGTTTGTAAATAACTATACTCCATTCACTGGAGAGGTTGAAATTAAAGTGTTGGGCGAGGCCCTCCACCTGTAAGTGGTGAAGGGAGCGCTACGGTTCTCGCTCCTTCCGTGTGGATTAATGGTTCTTCTTGTCCCTACCATTAACATAAACAAATACATAAGTGCAGTTCAGTCAAGTACAATATTAACATAAACAAATACATAAGTGCAGTTCAGTCAAGTATAATATTAGCATAAACAAATACATAAGTGCAGTTCAGTCAAGTATAATATTAACATAAACAAATACATAAGTGCAGTTCAGTCAAGTATAATATTAACATAAACAAATACATAAGTGCAGTTCAGTCAAGTACAATATTAACATAAACAAATACATAAGTGCAGTTCAGTCAAGTATAATATTAACATAAACAAATACATAAGTGCAGTTCAGTCAAGTACAATACATAAGTGCAGTTCAGTCAAGTATAATATTAACATAAACAAATACATAAGTGCAGTTCAGTCAAGTATAATATTAACATAAACAAATACATAAGTGCAGTTCAGTCAAGTACAATACATAAGTGCAGTTCAGTCAAGTATAATATTAACATAAACAAATACATAAGTGCAGTTCAGTCAAGTATAATATTAACATAAGCAAATACATAAGTGCAGTTCAGTCAAGTACAATATTAACATAAACAAATACATAAGTGCAGTTCAGTCAAGTATAATATTAGCATAAACAAATACATAAGTGCAGTTCAGTCAAGTATAATATTAACATAAACAAATACATAAGTGCAGTTCAGTCAAGTATAATATTAACATAAACAAATACATAAGTGCAGTTCAGTCAAGTACCATATTAACATAAACAAATACATAAGTGCAGTTCAGTCAAGTATAATATTAACATAAACAAATACATAAGTGCAGTTCAGTCAAGTACAATACATAAGTGCAGTTCAGTCAAGTATAATATTAACATAAACAAATACATAAGTGCAGTTCAGTCAAGTATAATATTAACATTGCAGTCAAGTATAATAACATAAACAAATACATAAGTGCAGTTCAGTCAAGTATAATATTAACATAAACAAATACATAAGTGCAGTTCAGTCAAGTATAATATTGAATTGCATATAATTACACCTAATTAATTTCGACTCTGTTTCATCATAACGTTGGGGCAAAATGCCAATTTGGCATGACATTTGGGTATATTAAATATGGCAGTTGACACGAATTATTAAGTCAAACATAAGGCGGTGGAAATGTGTACGACAAAACAGACTATATTTCTTTAAACACGACATATTTATAGAAATAAAATATACTGTATATATCTATATTAATCACGAGTGAAGTAGCTTAAGGGATGTCGTTGCGTAGCAGATGAATGTCAATATCATAGAGCAGAGGGCCTTGGTGAATCTTACCTACACCATGAAAACATACTTTTTATTTACCCTTTCGGTTCCGGGGACATCTTATATATTTCACTATAGCTATGTTCAGACTATTATATATTGATAAGAAAGGGGCTGTTGTAGTTAAGGTATTATTTGCGATAGTCAGTAATAGTAGACGTCTCCTTTAGCTCAATACAATCGTCAAATATTTGCCAGAATTGGATGAAAAGAATATCACCGCTACTGAATGAGTTAATTAAACCTCATAATTGTAGCGTTAATTGGACGAAGAGACTCATGCCCATACCATTTTAATAAACACCAACCATAGAGACTTATATTAAAAAAAAAACAAAAAAAATAAGGGATAATGAAGTAGGATATAGCTGTAATGGTTAAGGAATCTTGTAAATACCGAACATGTGGGAATCCACCTAATGTAAATATGAATATTGCTGGCCCTCTATGACTTTAAATATTTAATGTCCAGTTAGTTTATAGGTGTTTCAACATAATTGATATTGGGCCAAACAGATCATAAGATAAACCATTTAATTATTAGTTATAGTAATATTAATAATAACATTAGGGTGTCCTCCAAAGAGATTAGAGTTACGCTGGAGTGGTAAAGGTATTGTTAAACATGCACTGGAAATGTTTTGGGTTAGATTATCGTCTTGTCTAACAATAAGAGTACCGGTTTTTGGTTTACCATGCAACACGTCTTTTAACGTGTTGTTTAATTATTCAGATAGAGATATAGAGTGCCTCCAAAGGGATCTAGATACCTTACACGAATGGTCAGTAAATTGGCAGATGAAGTTTAACATTGACAAATGCAAGGTATTAAAGATAGGGAAGATGCATACAAATGTTAAATATAAACTAGGTAATATGGAATTAGAAAACTCGAATTATTGTGAGAAAGATCTAGGTGTGTTTGTTAGCAATGATTTGAAACCTAGACAACAGTGTATAAGCGTTCGAAACAAGGCAAACAGGATTCTCGGGTTCATCTCTAGGAGTATGAGTAACCGAACTGCTGATGTTATCTTAAAACTTTACTTGTCATTAGTGAGACCCCATATGGATTATGCTGTTCAATTTTGGTGTCCTTATTACAGAATGGACATAGATTCATTGGAGAGAGTACAACGTAGAATGACAAAAATGATCCATAATATTAGAAATCTTCCGTATAAAGAAAGGTTGAAGAAATTAGGCTTACATTCGTTAGAGAGACGCAGAGTTAGAGGGGATATGATAGAGGTGTTCAAGTGGGTTAGTGGGATTAACAAAGGGGACATGACAAATGTACTAAAGCTCAGTGATAGCGAAAGAACTCGTACCAATGGTTTCAAATTAGATAAATTTCGTTTCAGAAAAGATATAGGCAAATATTGGTTTGGTAACAGAGTTGTAGATGGTGGAATGGACTACCAAGTGCTATAGTGGGATTAAAGACGGTAGGGAGCTTTAAGATAAAATTGGATAAGCATATGGACGAGAAGGGTTGGGTGGGAAGGGGGATCAGCAGGGTTGGGCCAATCAGCGCTCTGCAGACCCCCGTAATCCTGCGTTAATCTCTAACCGTTTTGGTAAGATGATCCTCAGGGTATTAGAGTGTTGAGCCTATAATTGGGCTTTGTAATTGGGGTTGTGTGGGACAGGGATCTGCCTTGCTTAGGCCAATCGGCTTTCTGCAGACTCCCATTTTCTTATGTTCTTATGTAACCCCTTCACCACGATGACGTATTTTTCGTCATATTTTGGTTACTATTAGACAATGTTCTTTAGCTTATAATCTACTTCTAGGGCTCAAAGGGGTAAATACGATCTCAATAATCACTCTGAGTAACACAGGTCCTTCTTAAACTGCATAAACTCGTCTGATTATAGCCAGAATCGAAGGTAAGAAGACGTCATCGTGCTGAAGGGATTAACTAAGAGCACTATTCACATAACCTTATGTATAAACGGTGGAATATATTTGTAAACAGTTTTTGTTCCTAAATATTGTTATATTGTTTGTAGCTACTAGCTGTATACACCATCAATTTGCTTAATATAATTCTCAATCCAATAGTTCTCAAATTCATGCTATGAAAAGTAAATGCAAGGTTTGGTTACATATTATAAAATACCGGTACCCTAGTCTTTCTTCCACGTGAAATTAATAGATATATAGATAGATAAATTATAAACACAATTGTCACGTGTTCGTATATAACTTATACGCGAAGAATGTCCATATAGGGAAGAATGTCCATATAGGGAAGAATGTCCATATAGGGAAGAATGTCCATATAGGGAAGAATGTCCATATAGGGAAGAATGTCCATATAGGGAAGAATGTCCATATAGGGAAGAATGTCCATATAGGGAAGAATGTCCATATAGGGAAGAATGTCCATATAGGGAAGAATGTCCATATAGGGAAGAATGTCCATATAGGGAAGAATGTCCATATAGGGAAGAATGTCCATATAGGGAAGAATGTCCATATAGGGAAGAATGTCCATATAGGGAAGAATGTCCATATAGGGAAGAATGTCCATATAGGGTAGAATGTCCATATAGGGAAGAATGTCCATATAGGGAAGAATGTCCATATAGGGAAGAATGTCCATATAGGGAAGAATGTCCATATAGGGAAGAATGTCCATATAGGGAAGAATGTCCATATAGGGAAGAATGTCCATATAGGGAAGAACCCGTTGTATACCAGGAACAAAAACCAAAAAAGAAAAAAATCTTCGCTCTGGGTTGTATTTACGGTACTTAACCAGCTACCTGCTTAACAAGAAAACAAAATATAGAACAAAATAAAGAGTTTTAGAGAGTCCTAAGCTGGAGTGTTTGTTGTTGTTTCACCATATACTAAATTCCCCGGCAGTTTGTTTCAAAATTGATAATTATAATATGATGCAGTGTAGGTAGTGTTAATTTGAGTTATAGGTTATTTATTAACAAATTACGGACGTGCACTCCATTAAAACACATAATTGGAAGTTATGTATCAACAATTACAACAGAAACAATGTAACCTTGTGTTACCATTATAACTAATGGAATTGATGGCGTGAGAGACACAATATGGGTGTGTGAAATGGTAGTAAATGAAGGAATAAAAAGATAAACCAGGTTCTACTTGTCAATTTATTATTCGCATGTGTGTCTGTAACTATCATAATCATTCATTTGAGAGCTTGTTCTGCATCACTTAAGATACTTCACTCGTGATTAATATACTGTAGATATAGAACTATTATTTCTATAGTTGAATAACTTCTAAACAAAATATAGTTTACATGAGAATATATTAACCGAATAAACCACTTTCATGTATCATGTTCTCGTGTTCCCAGTTGTTGACCATGTTGCCTCACACAGATTACATGGGATTTAAGTCTTACTCGGCTTGATTCCTTTAGGATCGTTGATGCATTTGTGTTCTGGCTATAATTAGGCAATTATATTCTGATTAGGAAAGGTATATGGAAATCAGAAGGTTAATTGGGATAATCTTTACCCTATTAATTTCCAAAGATATTTATTACGTTGTATAAAATTGTCTAGAAGGAGCCACAATAAATTGTCAGCATGCGTCATGAACCTCAAGGGGTAAATGGTGTCGTAAGGAAAACCAAAGAATATCCTCCTCCTGTCGGAGGCAATATTCAAACTCTAAACATTTTAGCTCTGTGTTCAACACTTAATACCTCTACCACACATATATACTGTATACACATGTAAATAAGTAGTGACGGCATTTCCTCCCTTGCTTGTGTTTACTGTATGATATCTACGTTATTTAGGTGTTATGTGATATTTTATAGGTCTTAAGGTTCGGATATCACTTATCACATTATCATTAGAATTACTAAGACTTATCTAGTTTAATGAATATATATGGAAAATACAAATAAGTATAATTAATTCAAATAATAATGTGATAATCAAGAGTGATATCCAAACCTTAAGAACAATGAAGTATCACACGGAACATATAAATAACTAATATAATACCTTAAACACAATCAAGAGATGAAATGCCGTCGCTACCTATTGTTATGTGTAATAAGTGAAGCAGGGCCTGTGATTGGCTATAAGAAGCGTGGGCCAAATCAGTCAGTCTTCATATCTTGCTTATATTTTGGGTTTATAATTTATTTATCTCGCTTGTGTTTACTGTATGATGTATATTTTATTAATGTGTTTAATATGATATATCAAGGTTCTCAAGATTCGGATAACACTGTAGATTGTTAAGTAATCATTACGATTATTAACACGTGTCTAGTATAATGAATGAATAAAGAATTATAAAGATAATAGTAAAAACAGTATTAGCTCTGCGACTCTTCAGGTCCAGTGAGCTACGGTATTGATAAGATGGGGAATCATGGGCGTCGATACAAACACCAATTAGGTGCCAGAGGCATGGTTCGAGTGAATCGAGAATAGCTATATCTATAAGTTTGTATTCAATTAAGGAAGGAAGTGCAACAATTAAAAGGCTTCATACCAGCTCAATTAGTTCTTCTAAATACCACTGATCCTTCCTTATCTGCACAACATTGTGGAAATGTAGCTGTAATGAAACTATAGCACATCCCCGGTTTGGAAGGGGTTAATTTCGGAGGGAGCAGTGTTTGCTGAGGCAGTTGAAAGACTCCTAAAGTAAGAAAATAACATACAAGATTGTGTAATGTAATGTCACATTAATGTGTTTGGCCGTGTGTTTTAGTTGACTAGTTACACAATATGAATAGATAAGTGTGAGCTACCGTAGTTAACCCTTTTAACACGATTACGTTATTTTCATCATAGTTTGGTTACAATTAGACAATTTTCTGTATCCTATAATATATTTGTAGGATCCAAAGAGGTAAATAAGATCTCAATAGAACTTCTGAATATCATAGGTCCTTCTTAAACTGAATCAAAGGTAAAAAGGCGCCATCGTGCTGAAGGGGTTAAGGGGGAGGTGGGTTGACAGGCGAGTATTGAGAATACACACGTAAACATATATCTCTAACTTTTAATATTTTATGTGTGTCAATTATCTCTTTTACTTATATATAAAATTTAACAGTGACATACATTCTTACTCCAAACAGTGGGATATATGGGTTTAGATAATTATAACTGACTTGAAATATGATAATGCCAAAGTTAATTAAAGTCTCGGTTGTAATTGACATAATTAATATATACAGTATAGTTAAAAACTTCCATATTCGAATGGATTATCAAACTTTACATTTTGTTAGGTTTATATAAAATAGTAAATATAGATATGAAATATGTACCGCTATGTTATTTCATATTAGTTAGAAGATTAGGAAAACATTCATAAAACTAGTGATTCGATGAGAGAGCGAGACATAAAGAGCGGCTTGTAGACGTGAACAAGAACGAAAGCAGTAGCGAGGGAAGGAGGGGTTTGGCTGAGAGAGGATGGTAGAGTGGGGATGGGGTGGAGGGGAGGGGGGTATCAATGTTACCAACACCATTCGCGCTTCCCTGTCAGACAGGTGTTGCAGGACTTATGTCCACAATAGTACATGTAGGCAGTAGGCCTATACTTGTTTGTCACTTATTGTCTTGCTGCCTGGATGAGTATACTACCATGCTTCTAAACCTCGCATCTGCAGCTGCACAGTGCCATGCAGGTCAGACCAAAGCAGTAGCATTTGCATCAACCGCAGCATTCCGACTTGCATCCACACTTGGTCAGCTGCTGGCAACTCTCTGCAATCGGTGGGAGCTCTGTCCAAACGATCTGCCACAGATCTCCTTTCTTGGTCCAGCCCCAGTTGGCAGGAGTCTGCATTTCTGGTTGACGTACTGTTGACTGACTCCAGATGCAGCCCGCCTGGTAGGCAGCATGCTTCACATGCTGCTTCAGTGCTGCTCGGGTTGGAGGAATGGCTTCGTACGGCCTCTGCTTCCGAGCAAACAAATCCAACCTCGCATCATCGACACCTTCAGCTGTGCTGAATCTGTCGTACATCATGACCACAAACTTCTCCAATGTCTCCAGGTCTTCATCATCAACTACCGGTGGGTACTGACTGAGTTTGCTGAAGACACCGGAAGCCTCATCACAAACATCCCAGGTTTGCCAAGCAGACTTCTTCCCTCTGCCACGGAATGCTGAAACGACATCGCAGCCAGTGAAGGCATGTAAGAAGAGCATCCCTTTGCTCTTTTCTGCAAGAGTGCAACACAAGTCATGTACAGGAACCCACCTCAGGTTCTGTCCTTGGCCAAAGGCAACCCACAACTGCTGCAGACCTAGCTCCTGAACTGACTGCGATGACGACAACATCTGTGTCGCTGGCTTTGACCATGATGACTTTGCTGGCTGCTTCTGTTGCATGCCTGGCATGCACAAAGATCCGCGTGTCAGCTTCTTCATGACTGCACGGTGCCACCCCAGCCAGATTGATAGTGCGGTTGCTGACAGCATCTTCTTCCTTGGTCACAATGACCATATTTGGTGTGGCCACACGTGCAATCTTATCAGCCAGAAAGTTGAACAGCTCGGCTTTGTTGTCATTTTCTCTCAGGAAGTTTCGCCAGTTTAAGGGAATTTTGCCCTTCCCTGTCACCCTGCGTCTCACCCCGCGTCCTCGCTTTGATCTAGTTTCAGCTTTCAGACTAGATGGCCGGTAGACATCAAACACAATGTCTGTTCTCTTGTACTTGGTAGAGTATGCTTGTATTCTAGGAAGGACATCGAGCATTGCGTACTCTTCGAACGTCTTTGAACTCCGTGGGGGCAGACTGTTCACCAACACTGCACCATCAATGATGATGGTGTCGGCGTCTGGCCCTGCCTCAGGGGTTGTAACTTGGCTCTGAAGAATGGTAGTAAGGTGGGATTTCTGACAGGTGTGGAGCTTTCCACCATCACTGAGGGCAGCAGGATGTGGCTGGTTCTCATGACGGAAGAACTCCTTCAAGTCACACTCTCTGCTCTGGCATGATATGAACAGCTTGGAGAACAGTTGACAGTCTTCCTTCAGCACTTTTTGCTTTGAAGAGTCAACAGAGGCTGGTACCTGTCGGAAAAAGTCAACCCCGTTCTTCTTGATTGGTTCATAGAAGGTGGATTCTTCTTCCCCTTCCAGTCCCTTCATAAACTCCTGGAAATGGACCTTGCCTTTCTCAAGGTGTGTGCCAATCAGCTCGGCGGCAGTGTGGTGAGCAATATCCTTTGTATCAAGCGAAAGCAGGTCCCGACTCTCCTCCTGGAAAGAATTGCACATATCTGTCATAGCTTGTGAGATCTTTTCTACTTTCTCAAGGACACTCTTTGTGCTCGTTCTGTCTCCTCATGGTGGCTGGTGTGTTTAGTACCCTCTTTGGTCCCACAAGCTGCCTCATACTGTGCAAACAAGTGGCTGACTTGAGGACCAGCTATCATCCATCTTCTCAGTGCTAATGGGTCTTCAGTCACGCCGATCACACCCCCGTCTGCCTTGATGACAGCGTTGGCCTGCTCGTGAGCTTGGTCAATAGCCATTGCTGAGAACTGTCAGCTCGATTTGTGTACAACAAAGTTTCCACTCTGGAACTCCTGAGCCAGCTGAGGATGCTTCTGTTCCAGGGTCACCATGTCTCTGTAGTGGATCGGAAGCCACCGTGCATAGTTTACATTGTTGTTGGCAAAGAAGTACGGTATCAGCTCAGCCAGTGACTGACAGTACAGGTGTGACGTCTACCAGCGTTGGCAGAATCGCAACTTGTTGACCACTAGCGCTCGCCAGGGACATCGAAATGGGCTACAGTTATCAGAGAATGTTGTTCTTTCTTTCCTAGTAATCGCATTGTCACAGACAGTCCAGTGGTGGTCTTTGTTTTCGTCTGTGACAACGGGTTATATTTTATATCAACAGTAGTGATAATAGTACCAGCGTGTGAATGAGAAAGACTTTCAGAGCGAGGAGGTAGTAAGTGTCTGTATGTACGGGTGCATTCCTGCCTCTCGCTCGCCATTGGACGGCGTGTCTGGCTGTGTCCTATGACGCCTGCTGTCTTGTGACGTCTCAGCCCGTGATTGGCCGACCATCGCGCCTTTGCAGTCTCCTGTGTAACTTACCTCCTCCATGAGGGTCCCCAGGAGCTGTCCTCGTCAGGACAGGCTTGGCGCGCGTGCTTCTAACATCCCTTGGCATACTCTCTCCCGATCACCACCTTTATCACTGTTTCTCTCACTTGATTCTCTCTTTCCATACTCTAACCTTTATTAACTGCACAACACTCCCCTTGGGTTCTGCATACGTTTTTTATAGCCGGCCCATTGTATTGCATGCACCGTCCTCAGAGATATTTACATGTACTTAGAATAGGTTTGAGGGTTCTTAGTTAGTATATGTTAAGAACTTTGTGTGTCTCCATTATTGATTTAGTGTTTCTGCTCTTTTATTTAATGCTAGACTGGGATAAGGTAACTATAGTCGTTGTCTCCGATGTGTATACGGTTTGCTTATACCTACACGACTTCGACCGGTCCTGTGGTAGCCTGGGTTGTCTTTTCGGTTGCGTCCTTTGCGAGTGCAGCATTGTGTTGACTGAGGGTTTTGGCCTGTACCAGTTCCACACTTTGCTGCCTCTTTGCTTGTCTTTAGAGGGTCGCCAGGATAGAACCAGATACTTGTGATCTGGATCTATCGAGAGAGCCCCCTAGTCAATTAACGTAACTTAAAGGATGCAGTCTTAAGGACATCGCTAGGCTACGAGCCTGTCTTGCTCAACCCCAGTTCCTTACCTAGAGTATCCCAGCTAGACATTATTAATCGAGTAGACACTTGTTAGTATTTAATATAAGCTCTTTGATATGTGCGCATTATTATTCACAGCATTTATTAGTCTAGGTTGTTGCTGAGCCGCACAACCATAGCAGACTGTTTCGTTGATGAGGAAGTACTTCTTTTAGTGTTGAGCATTGCTACCGTTGCGCATTTATGGTATTCTCGTGTCAGTTAACATTATATGTCCTATCTTTTGGTGTATTCGATTTACACGTGTGGTGTCCTGCCTCCTGCCATTATATAGTTCTAAATCAGTACGAGCATCTTATGAGCATCAGACTTTCTTCAGAAGTTTCCAGGTCTATGCTGTAGGACTATACTTCACTTTCTTTCAGATAGGAGTGAAGAGTTTATTGTTGTTTAGAGTAACTGTATTGAAGCATCTTTTTATTGTATTAAATCTTGAAGTGATTTAATTGATCTTTCCATAGATTCCTTTTTATGCATTTTAACGTAATTTGCATCTTGTTTGTTATCAGGCTATACCAGTGCAGGTTAGCCTGAAGTAGAGTACATTTATGCCCAGTTAAGGATACCCCGCTATCACAGATTAACCCGGGAGGGTATAGGTGTTTTGTTCGCCGGCATATAAGTTCGAGGGTTTGGATCTAGCGTACCGTTGTTGCATAGTGCCCTATTACTAGTCCAATTATTGAGTGCCCTTGTTTTATTCGTAGTCCCGGTCGTAACAAATGGCAACCTTGCCTAGTATCTTATCTTAGTCGTCATAACAAATGGCGACCTTGCCTAGTATCTTGTCTTAGTCGTCATAACAAATGGCGAGCTTAGTCTAGGATTTAGTGAACTAAGAAATAATTGCAGGATTTTTTTTGTGGAGATTTTTTTTTGTAATCACCGTTTGGGGGTCGATTGTTATTTCTCACAGTTTGGCAGTGGACATTTGTTTTTGAGGAATATTTTGGACACGTTGGATTTATTTTTTGGCAACGTAGTATAGCACTTGAGTTGTCTTCAAGCATTTTTTGAGTGAATAGTGCTACATGAGAGTTTAGGTACTTTTTTTTTTGTTTTATAAACGTTGAGGATTTCCGGTGGACACTATGTCGAACGATGGATCAGTGCACAGTGAGGACATAGTACGGGAAGCAGGCGAGGAGGTGGAGAAGGTGGAGTTGTCTAACGGCGTTCGGATGGTGAACAATGAGGAGGATGCTCGGATTTTTTGGATGAGCCTGTGTCGGCGGATCGGGTGTCGGGGCTAGACCGGTACGGACTGCAATGTGTAGCCACGGTCTTAGGGTTGTCCGGTACTAGCGGTTTGTCGAGAGGTGAGCTGGTTGCCTGGGTGCTCGGTGGGGTGCATGGGGCTTCGGGTGGAGCGGGAGCTGGGGCACCTTCTGCCCAGCCCCCATTCCACTCGACTCCTATCATGGCGCTCCCTCGGGCTCCGGAACCGGGTACGTTCCCACAGGCCGATGCCCGCTGGCGGTTGGGTATGCCTCTAGGTGATTCACGGGGTGGGTCACCAATAGTAGCACCCCCTCCTCAGGGTTTGTCTTCCGAGATGTTGTTTCAGCTCGAACTCGCCAAACTCGAGCAGCGAAAGCATGAGGCTGAGCTCGAGCAACGAAAGTATGAGGCTGAGCTCGAGCAGCGAAAGTATGAGGCTGAGCTCAGGCAGCAGCAGCAGCAGCGGGAATCTGAGCTTAGGATTCAGGCTGAGGAGAGAAAGGCCATACGTGAGGCTGAGCTTCAGGTTGAGGCTACGAAGTACTTTGCAGACATAGAGCTTGAGAAGTCTCGGGTGGAGTCGACAGGGCAGCGTCTCGGTTCTGGGAATCGAGGTCTTGATCAGTCTTTATCGCACCTTCTTAAGTTTGACCCTGCATTTGACGAGTCGGGTGTCACCGAGTTTTTCCTGCGTTTTGAGAAGAAGTGCCGGGAGCACCAATGGCCTGAGTGGGCAGCCCTTGTTTCCTCTAGGTTGGTTGGCAAAGGACTCAAGGCATATGATGCGTTCCCCTTGGAGTCTTGCATCGATTATGAGGTATTGAAGGAAGCTGTTCTGCGGGCGTACGAGTTACAACCAGAGACATATCAGTTGAAGTTTCGGGGTGTTACGAAGGGTCGTGAGTGCACTTTTCTAGAACATGCCTGGGAACTGTCTGATGCTTTGAGAAATTGGCTGAGGTCAGAGAAGGTGACGACGTTCGAAGAGCTTGAGCAGTTATTCCTTCTAGAGCAATTTTTTAAATGCACAGGCGGCGACCTGACTTTGAACCTCAAAGAGAAACATCCTAAAACTCTACAAGAGGCAGCTGAGTTGGCTGACCTGAGATTATCGCTGATTCGTGGGTGCGGGTCTGCACAACGGACCGATGCAGTTAACAAGGGGCGCAACACTCCACCCCCCCGAGTCAGTGATGCAACATTTAATAACAAAAGTAAGAGCAATGATACTAATTTTGATTACAAACCAAAAACCGTCCCGTTTAAGAAAGGTCAGGGCCCTTCCCCACCTCAAAGGAAGTCCAAGGGTGAAGTAGAGTGTTTTAAGTGTCATAAAAAGGGGCATTTTGCACGTTCCTACCCTAGTAACCAACCTGCAGCAGTCGTGTCTTTGGCTAGCAACATTGGGGTGTCTCTGAGGTCTTCTGCGTTTACCCGGGGTGATATGTCAGATGCGGGGGCACAGCCAGTGAAGGAGTGTCCGGAAGGCTCGAAACCTGTCCGCGATGCTTTTTGCGACCATAGAAGGCGTGGCTGCGTGAGTTGGGTTGGTTGCAAGCATGGGTTGGAGTTGTTGCGTGATACAGGTGCATCCCAGACTCTGATGAAAAACTTTACAGGCCAACCTATAAACGTGGCACGGGTAGTTGTGCTGCAGGGTATTAATGCTACACGGTCATACCCGTTGGTTCGAGTGGAGCTGGAGGTTGATGGTGTAACACGAGAGATAGATGTTGGAATCATAGAGAAACTGCCAGTAGAGGGCGTCGACCTTCTTCTCGGCAACGACTTTGCGGTGCCTACTTCTGAGGTTCCACCCTTAGTCATTGCCGAGAGGGCGGCCGACGTGAGTAGGGAGGGGCAAGAGTTGGTCGAGAGGTGTCAATTACAGCAGATGGCGTCTGTTGTCACCCGATCTCGTGCATCTAAGGTGTCACAGCCTATTCCTCAGTCTCTAGACCAGCGGAGGAACGGTCGGAAGGAGAAAGCTAAAGTTGGGAGAAGTTTTGTGAGTTTTGATCCAGCGGCTCTTCTTGGCGACTCAGTATTAGCACCAATGTTTAGGTCTGGAGTGGCCCCAGAACCTGTCACACTTGGTGAGGAGGTAGGGCGTGAGAAAACTCCGAGACAGCAACGTTACACACTTAAGCAAGATAGGATCGAACAGTCCAGTATCGGGGGAGGCCACAAGTTGCTCTGGGAGCACTTAGATAGATTGGCTCCTTCGGATATGTGTCGGCTGCAGTTAGATGATCCTGACCTTCAGAAGTGTAGTAACGGTGTGATTGAACTTGATGAGGACGGGGATGCAAAGCCGGGGGACTTCTTTCGTGTGAAGGGCATATTGTACAGGCGTTTTCTAGATCCCAGACGGAGTTGGGAGGGTGAGTCGAGAGTGGTTGACCAGTTGGTAGTGCCTAGTGTGTGCCGTGATAGCCTACTGAGGTTGGCGCATGATGTACCGTTGGCAGGGCATTTGGGTGTACGTAAGACGGTAGCAGCATTGGCGAAATTGTTTTGGTGGCCAGGTATGAAGGCACATGTGGCGTCATGGGTGGCAATGTGCAGTACCTGCCAGACAGTAGGTAAACCAAACCAGTGTATTCCCAAGGCTCCGTTACACCCTATTCCTGTAATCGGGCCACCATTCAGTAAGGTTATAATCAACATGGTTGGCCCTCTACCCCCAATAGTGCAGGCAACAAGTTCCTCCTCACAATCATGGATGTTACCACTCATTATCCGGATGCATACCCCATGCGAAATGGTACTGCTAAGACTGTTGTTCGTAACTTGCTATTGTACTGTTCTAGGTACGGGTACCCGCAGGAATTGCAGTCAGACCAAGGGTCCAACTTTACTTCTAACCTTTTCAAACAGACCATGCAGCAGCACGGTATCAGTACAGTTGTCTCTTCAGCCTATCACCCAGGGAGTCAAGGGGTGTTGGAGAGGTGGCACTCGACTCTGAAAAGCATGCTGCGTTGTTACTGTGTTGAGAATGGCAAGGATTGGGATCTTGGGTTGCCCTATATATTATTCGCTGCTCGGGAGGTACCTGGTGAAAGCCTAGGGTTCAGTCCCAATGAGTTAGTTTTCGGACATCAGGTCAGAGGCCCCCTCAACATGGTTAGAGAAATCTGGGAGGGCACATCAAAACCATGTTCCATGTTAAAGTATGTCCTCGAGAGTAGAGAGAGAATGCTGAGAAGCCTAGAGTTGGCAGGTAGGAATTTGGTAGGGTCGCAAGCACTTATGAAGGACAGGTACGATGAGAAGACAAAACTCTGGGAGTTTAAGGTGGGGCAGGAGGTGTTGAGTCTGTTACCTCTACCAGGTCATCCGTTGTCTGCCAAGTATGCTGGTCCTTATAAGGTGGTAAAAAAGATCTCTGACCTAGACTATCTTGTGGCTACTCCAGATAGGTGTAAAAAGAATCAGCTGTGCCATGTGAATCTGGTGAAAGAGTTTGTGAGGCGCCCCCCTGAGCCTCTCGCTGTCCCTGTGTTGACCTGCAGCAGTCATGGAGGAGAAGGAGTGAGGGACAGTGAAGCCCAGGTGGAGGATAACTGGGAATGTCATGTCTCTGCTGACCAGTGGGCGGGGAACTCCAGACAGGTGGCTGACGATGCTCTAGTGCACCTGCCTGAGCAACAGCGTGCAGCCGCGCAGCGCCTGTTTGCTTCATACCCCACTGTGTTTGCAGAGCATCCAGGCCTCACAACTCGAGTGGTGCATGACGTGGACGTGGGTGATCACCCCCCCTTTAAATCAGTACCCTACAGAATTCCACCCATTAAACTCCCAGCCCTCAGAGCGGAGTTAGAGTATATGTTGGAACGGGGGCTGATTGAGAAGGGGGCAGTTAGGTGGACATCTCCTGTCACTCTGCAGCCCAAGCCTGACGGGATGGTTCGCTTCTGCATTGACTTTCGGAGATTGAACGGGTTGACTCCCACCAATGCTTATCCCCTTCCCCATGTTGACAATAGTGTAGACAAGATTTGTAAGGCACAGTTTCTAACTAAGGTAGACCTAGTGAAAGGCTACTGGCAGGTGCCCTTGTCTGAGCGGGCGAAGGGAGTATGCGGGTTTGTGGTTGATGGGAACACCTACCGTTGCAATGTGATGCCGTATGGCCTTAAAAATGCCCCAGCAACCTTCCAGAGTCTTATGAATGAGTTAGTAGCTGACATCCCTAACTGCACTGTCTACCTAGATGACGTTATAATCTACGATGACGACTTTGAGGGTCACTGGGAGCACATAGAAGCCTTGTTTCGGAAGCTCAGTGAGGCCAGCTTGGTGGTCAATCTGGGCAAGTGCGACTCTGTCCGGGCAACTGTGCAGTATCTTGGGTTTGTGGTCGGATTAGGCTAGGTGTGCCCCCCCAAAAACAAGATACAGGCTATTAACCCCAGGCCGTCCACCAAGCGGCAGATCATGAGATTTTTGGGCATGATCGGTTACTATCGCCGCTTCATTTGGGGTTATTCTACTGTGTTAGCTCCCCTGACAGATTTGCTAGCAAAAGAGAAAATGTTCAAGTGGGCACCTGAGTGTGAAAGGGCTTTTTCACTGGTCAAGCACCTACTATGCACTCACCCAATCCTCAGGGCCCCTGACTTTGAAAGACCGTTCCAGCTGGCAACAGATGCCAGCGGTGTAGGGGCTGGTGCCTTCTTAATGCAAACAGACGAGGAAGGTTTGGAGCATCCAGTCAGTTTCTTTTCCAAGAAGTTTAATTCCGCTCAGAAAAACTACTCTGTGGTGGAGAAAGAACTGCTGGCAATAGTGTTGGCGCTCAGGCACTTTGAAGTATATGTTCCTGCCTACGGGCCAGTCATGGTGATTTACACCGACCACCACCCTCTTAAATTTCTGAACCAATTCCACAACCGGAATATGAGGCTGACACGTTGGTCACTCATGTTGCAAGAATACATTTTTTTTTTTTTTTTTTTTTTTTAAAGAGACAATGAACGGAGGAAGGAAAAACACAGATAAAACAAAAAGGTCCATGTGCCTAAAGGCATCCTCCATTCATAAAATGTTTGTAACAACTGGATTTAAACATTTGTAGATTGTAAGTTTGTGGAAAGCAATTAGAGGGAAGTGAATTCCAAAGAGTAGTAGCTCTGGGGATAAATTAATTCTGATAAGCAGAAGTTCTGCATTGTGGAGGAGAAAGTGTAAATTCATGGGCGCTCTCAGCTGCCCTAGTTCTACGGGGAAAGATGTGGAGAGGCGGCACAATTGAAGCAAGTTCCTCGGAACAATTGCTGTGAAAATATCTGTAGAATAATGCAAGGGATGCAACGTTTCTTCATATGGATAATGTAGGAAGGTCCTGTGTGATTGCAGGGTTATTGATTAATCTAATAGCTTTATTTTGAATTTTGTCCAACTGCCTCAATGCAACCACTCCACTTCCACCCCACAGAGGTGAACAGTAATCCATCTGAGAACGCACATGACTTTTATATATCACGGCCAACTGCTCGTCAGTGAAGAATTCTCGAACTCTGTACAGGAGTCCCAGTTTTTTAGAGGCATTCTTAGCAATGCTTCTAACATAATGTGTCCAGCTCAAGTTAGTAGTTAATGTTACACCGAGAATGTCAATACTAGGGGAAGTGGGAATATTTACATCATTAAAAAATATATGGGGGTCAGTGAGATTCTGTCGGTTAGAAAATTGAATGTATTTGGTTTTCTGTGCATTAAAGGAAACTAGATTCTTTTGTCCCCATCCATTAATTCTAGAAAGGTCCTGGTTCAGAGAAATTGCAGTGTTTATTTTTGAATTTATACGATCGGGTTGGGTGAAAGAATTGGTAAATGTGAAGGAACTGTGGAGTATTGAGTCATCTGCGTAGGAATGTATTGGATTATGAGTGGTAGATATGAGATCATTGATATGAATGAGGAACAGAATTGGGGCCAAAACTGATCCCTGGGGAACACCAGCATTTATTGAGTGAAATTGAGAATAAAGGCCATCTACCATTACACATATTTTTCTGTTATGAAGATAAGAAGAAATTAGTGGAACTAATGATGCAAGGCCGTAGTGTGACATCTTTGACAATAAGGATTGATGCCAGACTCTATCAAATGCCTTTGATATATCAGTGCTATTGTATGTGTTTCACCATGTTGGTCTGTAGCTTGGTTGATTTAATGCGTAAGAAGGCAAAGCATGTCTGCAGTTGATCGACATCGTCTAAAACCATATTGCCTATCACTGATTAATTTATTATTCTCAAGATGCTTAATTATGTGATTATTTAATATAATTTCAAAGACTTTACCAAGAGTGGAAGTTATAGCTATTGGTCTGTAGTTTGATGGATCTGAAGAGGCACCTTTTTTAGGACTGGATTGATGTTTGCTTCTTTCCAGGGTACTGGGAAGCATGAGGTATGAGTACACAGACGGAAATTTTTTTGCCAATACAGGAGCGAGCACCAAGGAGCAATTCTTAAGTACTATTGGAGGAATTTCATCTGGACCAGGAGCCTTATCTACTGAGAGATTCTGCAAAATAGTTTTGACATGTCTGGTGTGGATCTTAAGTGAGGGAATTTCAGGCGAATTAAAATTAAGTACCGGGACATCTTGATTTATTTCATCTAAGGTTGAGTTGGTGGAGAAAATATCCGCAAGAAGGTTAGCTTTACATCGTGGGTCACTTACAAGATTGCCAGTCGGAGATTTTAATGGTGGAATGGATGAAGCAGTAGTGAAGTTGGATTTAAATGAGTTAAGAGTAGACCAAAATATTTTGTTATCATTGGGATTATTTAGAAGTTTATTTGCCTGCTTGTGGAGAAAGTTTGATTTAGTTAGGTTTAATACAGTTTTGGCATGATTTCTGATGTTTCTAAAGTAATTAAAGGCTTCATGAGTTGTTGATCTTGTGTATGCATTGTAGGCTATTGCTTTTTGTTCAGTTACTCTAGCACATTTATGGTCAAACCATTTAGGTGAATTAGATCTTTTACTGTACTTTTGATGAGGAAAAAAAGTTTCCATTCCAATTTTTACAAAATCTTGTATGTGGCTCAAGGTGGAGTGTGCATCATTAGAAAAGAAAGAGGTCCAGAGAATATCAATAAAGAAACCTTGAAGACCCTCCCAGTCTGCCCTATCGTAATGCCATTTAGTCACCAAAACAGGTTCAGAGTGGGAAGGTGTGGTAGGTGATAGACAGGTGGCCTGTATCAGACAGTGATCAGAAGATCCAAGCGGTGACCTCACTGTAACATCATAATTTTCTGAATTGGTTGTTAAAATAAGTCCAGTAGGTGGGAATTATGATTAGGATTATCTGGTACACGGGTGGGTTGGTTGACTAGTTGAGTGAGATTAAATGAGTCTGCAAATAGCTCACATTCAAGACCAGCATCATCAGTCCTGGCTGAATGAGTGAGCCATTCAACATTATGGACATTAAAATCACCCAACACAGTGATTTCAGAACAAACATTTAAGTTGAGGACACTGAGTTGTGAGGACAGAGAATCAAAAAGACTTTGCTCTGGAGGAGTATTTGGGGAACGGTAGATGCAACATATGTATTTAAGTTTACCAGCAGAAATTAATTTGTATATAGAATAATCAAAATAGGGACAATTGAAACTAGGAACCTCCTCCAGGGCAATTTCAGATTTTGCGAAGCAACATACACCTCCTTTAGGTCTGAAAATTTGGAGCAGTTGATAACCTGGAAAATTAAATCTAGACGTGTCAGATGTGGATGTTACTTGAGTCTCTGTCAAAAAAAGGAGAGTAGGGGATTCTGCTTGAAGAAATTGGTGTACAGAATTGATGTTAGAGTGAAGTCCCCTTATATTGCTAAAGAAAAAGCTGCACCGACGAGCAGCTTTGGGACGTTGCAATGCTCTTGACACAGTCGCATGATGACGACCGGGAGGGCCCTGTGTCAATGACCCAACCCTGCCGGGGTGGATATCCGAGGGACCACCAGGTTTGCTCTTAACAATTGTACTGCCATATTTATTGGGTAAGGTGTATGGTGTTACATGTATGATATGTAGTGGGAAGAGTAGTGTTTTATGGATAGAGGATAGCAATGTAGGGCAATGTCGTGAAGTTGGATGTGTATGTTATATAAAGAGGGTTTTCCTGATACCCCTGATGTGTGAGGCAGAAAGATATGTATCCAGCTACCAAGGCCTGGGAGAGAAAATGGAATTCAGGCTATTCCCTGAGTCTCCCGAAACTTTGGCGGTAGTACTTCCCTGGGCGGGGCTGCCTACCCCTACTACCTACAAAATCTAGACATTCGCCATATTGCCGGTTGTGAGAATGTGATTGCAGACTGTTTGTCGAGGGTGGAGGATCCGGCGTAGATCACCACAGGTGTGTGGGTTTGAGTGGAGAAAAACCAGGCTTGCCCCTGTAGAGCAGCCGTCAAAAACAACATAAAATTAAATACAAAATCACATAAAAACTCTTTCTTTTTTATAGTTAATTGTAAGTTGCCAATGCTATAGCTAAAGTCCTAAGTTGAACCTGTCTTTCACTTAGTAGGCTGGGCTCTGTGAAGCTCGCTCAGGGAGCATAGCAGGCTAAATTATACTATTGTGTTTAGGAGGGGTTGTAAGATTTTCTTTATGCTAATATGTTGTTTTATTTAAGATTGAGCTTTGCATTTCATTTCTGGTGGAGTGGCTAGGTGTGGCGGGTCTTGTCGGCATTCTGCCTTGTCAGATATGGTGCTCGCCTAATGTTGAGCATCCCATATCTTGGGCGGGGTGTGACGTCTACCAGCGTTGGCAGAATCGCCTCTCGTTGGCCACTAGCGCTCGCCAGGGACATCGAAATGGGCTACAGTTATCAGAGAATGTTGTTTTTTCTTTCCTAGTAATCGCATTGTCACAGACAGTCCAGTGGTGGTCTTTGTTTTCGTCTGTGACAACGGGTTATATTTTATATCAACAGTAGTGATAATAGTACCAGCGTGTGAATGAGAAAGACTTTCAGAGCGAGGAGGTAGTAAGTGTCTATATGTACGGTTGCATTCCTGCCTCTCGCTCGCCATTGGACGGCGTGTCTGGCTGTGTCCTATGACGCCTGCTGTCTTGTGACGTCTCGGCCCGTGATTGGCCGACCATCGCGCCTTTGCGGTCTCCTGTATAACTTTCCTCCTCCATGAGGGTCCCCAGGATCTGTCCTCGTCAGGACAGGCTTGGCGCGCGTGCTTCTAACATCCCTTGGCATACTCTCTCCCGATCACCACCTTTATCACTGTTTCTCTCACTCGATTCTCTCTTTCCATACTCTAACCTTTATTAACTGCACAACACTCCCCTTGGGTTCTGCATACGGTTTTCATAGCCGGCCCATTGTATTGCATGCGCCGTCATCAGAGATATTTACATGTACTTAGAATAGGTTTGAGGGTTCTTAGTTAGTATAGGTTAAGAACTTTGTGTGTCTCCATTATTGATTTAGTGTTTCTGCTCTTTTATTTAATGCTAGACTGGGATAAGGTAACTGTAGTCATTGTCTCCGATGTGTGTACGGTTTGCTTATACCTACACGACTTCGACCGGTCCAGTGGTAGCCTGGGTTGTCTTTTCGGTTGCGTCCTTTGCGAGTGCAGCATTGTGTTGACTGAGGGTATTGGCCTGTACCAGTTCCACACTTTGCTGCCTCTTTACTTGTCTTTAGAGGGTCGCCAGGATAGAACCAGATACTTGTGATCTGGATCTATCGAGAGAGCCCCCTAGTCAATTAACGTAACTTAAAGGATGCAGTCTTAAGGACATCGCTAGGCTACGAGCCTGTCTTGCTCAACCCCATTTCCTTATCTAGAGTATCCCAGCTAGACATTATTAATCGAGTAGACACTTGTTAGTATTTAATAAAAGCTCTTTGATATGTGCGCATTATTATTCACAGCATTTATTAGTCTAGGTTGTTGCTGAGCCGCACAACCATAGCAGACTGTTTCGTTGATGAGGAAGTACTTCTTTTAGTGTCGAGCATTGATACCGTTGCGCATTTATAGTATTCTCGTGTCAGTTAACATTATATGTCCTATCTTTTAGTGTATTCGATTTATGCGTGTGGTGTCCTGCCTCCTGCCTTTATATAGTTCTAAATCAGTACGAGCATCTTATGAGCATCAGACTTTCTTCAGAAGTTTCCAGGTCTATGCTGTAGGACTATACTTCACTTTCTTTCAGATAGGAGTGAAGAGTTTATTGTTGTTTAGAGTAACTGTATTGAAGCATCTTTTTATTGTATTAAATCTTGCAGTGATTTAATTGATCTTTCCATAGATTCCTTTTTATGCATTTTAACGTAACTTGCATCTTGTTTGTTATCAGGCTATACCAGTGCAGGTTAGCCTGAAGTAGAGTACATTTATGCCCAGTTAAGGATACCCCACTATCGCAGATTAACCCTGGAGGGTATAGGTGTTTTGTTCGCCGGCATATAAGTTCGAGGGTTTGGATCTAGCATACCGTTGTTGCATAGTGCCCTATTACTAGTTCAATCATTGAGTGCCCTTGTTTTATTTGTAGTCCTGGTCGTAACACAGGAAGAAGTTGGCTTCCCTGAATGATCGGATCAACAAGAGGATCACCAGTTCCATTGACAGCACCATATACCAGAAATGAAACTGGGGACTTTGCAGTTTGCGATGCTCACACCAAGCTTCGAAGCTAGGCACCTCTTCGGGTTGTTCATCTGTCTCTTTTGATTAGTCCGTGTGGGCTGCCTTCAGAAGCTTGTACAGACTGCATGCTGTTATCTGGTGCATCTGTCGTGTCCTAGTGATGCTCGAAGCTGTCAGAAATGAATCTGTTGTCCCAGGAGATGCTATCCCTGCCTCCAAGAGGGCTCATGTCCAACCACTGTCCTGGAGTAGAGTTCCAATGGACTTCAGTGCTGCCATCTCAATATGCAAGCCTCCGAACATTATGACGAACTTGTCCTCACCGTAGATTTCAAGCCAGTACCACTGGACCTGCTTGGCTACTGCATATATTGGCTGGTCAGCAGCAATGACTGGCACCTGACCGGGGTTCAGAAATGCCACTGTCTCCTTGATCTTGTCCATCACATGCTTGACTGTAGCAACCGAGTGGGCCTGATCTCGCAGCAGAGGCAAAAGTGATGTAATGCAGACCTCAAATGGCTTTCCTCTCTTCTGTGAAGCATGGTGGGCTGACCAAGTTACATCCACTGGCCCATCTGTCACAGTGACCTTCTCCAGCCACTCATACTCCATTGCCAGTTGTGGCCTCAGCAGACTGGTGTCTGGGTGTGTCACACCACTCTGGGGAGGAGAGGGTTTCTTCTTGGTGAAGAAGGTGGGCCGGACATTGGTGAAGGAGTCTGGAAGTTCTGGAACTGTCTTCACTTTCTCCTCTCCGAACTTCAGCTGTCCACGCTCTTCACCTTTGTCTTCTTTGGTTGGGTGCGGGAAAACAGAGACGCTGGTTCCATGGAAAGAAGTGGTCGCTGTCGTTGCAGTGGGATTGTGGTCTATGTTGTCCATGGATGATGTGGTGAACAGCCCTTTTCGCAGAACTGGTGGACAGACCACCCCATCCTCCACGTACTTGCTGACTGTTGCATCTCCCAGCTGTGCAGATATCTGTAGCACCTTGTCGTATGAAATGCTGATGCCATGCTTGTTAAGCATTTCCACCAACTTTCTCTTTCTGGTCTTTGTGTAGACGGACATCCACATGTAAACAGGGAATGGGGTCTCTCTGTCTTTGGAGTGTCTGTGAGTTGCTGCTCCTTCTTTGTACCTTGCGTAGCAGTTGTAGTGAAGCAGCTGAGCAATTGCTAGATCTGTCTTTGATGCGCCAAATCTCAGTTGAGATTTGATGTCCGCTCCGTGTTCAAGCATGGCCACAAACTGAAGAAGAGTGAGTGGAATGGCCTGCTCGATGCACCCCTCATGGAAGGTTCCATCAAATGTGGACTTGTGGTCCAGCATTATGTCTTCGCAAGATGTTAGCTGCTTTGCCAAGGATAATAGCTTCACTATAATAGTCAAAGGCTTCTGACAAGACAAAGCCCACATCTTTCTGGAAAGCCAGAAGAACATGCCTTCCCTGCTTGTGCACTTCCAACTCAGGTATTTCTGACAGCATTTTTTCATTCAGTCTTGTGGAGTTGACAGCAGGTGCATCAACACCCAGCTGTTCCAGGCGCTGGGCATACAGGTGAACTATGTCTGCAAGTCGGAAGACTGCAGAACCCTCGCCAGATCTGGTGGTCTCCACTAGATATGTGACTAGCTCTGAGAATGCCTGTGGGTGGGTATACTCTTCGGGTGCAAGTTCCTGTTCCAGTCTCTTGGTGGCTCTGAGGTACGTCCTCTCTCTATTGTACAGGTCTGTCAAGCATGCAAAATGGTATTTGAGTTCCTGTGCAATAGCATCTCCACCGCTGAGTCTTGCAAGAAGTTTTCCGTCATTTAAAGTTTGGGCACATTCATTAAGTCTGTTATTGAGGTTCATTGTCATAACTTGTCTGAGTTCAGAGGATGGGGCTTCTTTGTCACATATGAAACACGTTTGGCCTTCAAGGCTGGTTCTACACAGCTTGGTCTGGCATTCTACTGGCTGAGCACTCTCTGCTCTTCTTTTTCTGGCTCTCTCCAGTTTCGTGTTGTTGAACATAAGGCAACAACTTTGGTGATACTGCACCTTGTTCCTCCTCAGAGTTTCTTCAATGCCACCACCATCATCAAGTCTGGCTGGATCCAGAACAATAAGCATCTCATTAATTGCGTGAAAGAGGGGAATAGTAGTCGCAATCATAGTGTAGCCATCATGTTCTTGTGGTTGTTGTGCACGTGGTGACTTGAGCTCTTCACTCTTCTTCTTCTGGCAAAGACAACACTTGCTCCAGTCAGTCCGGAATTTAGACGGTCCTGGATCTGTATTTGCCATCTTGGTGAATACAGTATGATAATTATCTGTAACACAGATATAATAGATAACAGATAATCACAGTATATAACAGATCATCACAGTATGATATAACACAGTATGTTATATGATAACAGATATAACAGATAATCACAGTATGATAATTATCTGTATTCAGTGAATCAAGGCCGAGGGTTTATCCTTTTACCACCTTGATCACAATCATGCACAATAAGGTATGGGATACGACTAGGTTCGGGAATAAAAATATATGACCTACACCTAGCCTGATCGTTCATCCAGTATCATTTAAGTCCCGTGCGATCTGTACACCATCCAGGTAACTACATGCAAAGCAATATAAAGCCCCGTTACCCTTGGCTCGGGTCTCCCGCGCTGGCACACCCTGTCAATTCAGGCGCGGCTATCTAACTAAACATCTATGTTAACCCTTATTTAGCGGCGAGCAACATAAGTCGAGTTAAATAAAGCTGGACTATGTGGCGGCGCTCGACATAACTCGAGTGGCAATTTCAGCACGTAATGTGGCTGAGAGAGAGAGACAAGTGGTGGCAGGAGACTAGCGAGCGTATGACTGCTCCAGACCACCGCGGCGAACCTACTGACACAAATCTCAGCTCCCTCCTCCCTCTCTGACTCGCTACATACTCAATTATGTACTGAAAGTACCGAATTACCTGCTTTTTGCACTCGCGTTGCACGGTTATTGCAAGAAAACTATCCATCATACAAGGATCGTTATGGTGTCATTCGAAAGCTCTGTTTATGCCCTTTCAGGGATAGGTACTTGTTTTACGTTCTGGGTCTTATTTAGGCATGAAAATGATCACGTAAACAGCCCTATTTTGGCTAAAAACACCCCGCTGTGCGGTACACATAAATAAACCGCATAGGCCGCTCGTAAGGTGTTAAACTACATGTAATCTACAGTAGCTAACTGATGCGGGGCTTATTAGACAGCATTTGGGACACTAAACTAATTATTTAGCTACACTAAACTAATTATTCAGCTGATACTGAACCCCATGCTGAGTTTCACAGCAGCGGTGCCACCAGTGTGCCCTGGCTGTGCGTTTACATCCGCTCTGTTGAGCTACTACTCTACACCTTCCGCTGCAAGTCTCTCAACGTCCCCCCCCCCCCCCCCCCACCGCATCGTGTCATGTCCAGTTTGGAAGCCTTGTACAGGAAGATGCTACACATACTAAACCTCTAACACTACTACGATATACACTACCATACATTTTAGCCGAGTCAGACGTAACATGAACCTCTAATTTAGCAGAATATTAGGATTCCGGGACTGATATTATGGTACAAGGAAGCTAGTGAGTAAGTCCATGGTTCCAAATTCGGATTCTACATAGTGAAATATGTATGATTTGACACCAAGATCATTAAAATACGACAAGTCTTTGCATTTTATTGCGAAATGCAATATTTCTGTATATTCAATGGCGGCCATCTTGAAAAATGGCCGCCATCTTGAAAAATGGCCGCCATCTTGAAAAATGGCCGCCATCTTGAATTTTAAGGTGGCTAACGGGTTTTATCAAAAGAGCAATCTCCAAGGAGTATGTGTGCCTAATTTGGTGCTTGTTTCCGGAAATGAACGATTCTCTTGAAATTTGCAGTTATCTGCTCCACTACAAGGCTACATCTCCATGTGATCTATATGTTCTGTCCGCCCTATGTAGGTTGTAACCAGGAATCCATACCTCACTATCTTCCTGATCTTTAATGTGAGTTTTTTTGAGAGCCGCAAATTATATTATAGCGTTTCCTTCTTCTAGCAGGCCCCTAATAAA
The DNA here is from genome assembly GCA_032716605.1 of Paralithodes platypus. Lineage (NCBI taxonomy): Eukaryota > Metazoa > Arthropoda > Malacostraca > Decapoda > Lithodidae > Paralithodes > Paralithodes platypus. The sequence goes on from CM064540.1 coordinate 31,380,772, forward strand.
TGGTACTTTGTGTGTGGTTCTAATTTTTAGGCCTTGGATATTTGCAAACAAGATTGGGGAGGGATTGTTTGGAGTACTACTGTATATATACCTAATAGTCTTTGGCAGATATTTGCCACTCTTGGGAGACCAGGAGGTTCTCAAGATGTTCTATGTGCTCTTCCATCTCCCTCAATCTCTTCATCTTCATCTGCCATTTCCCTCTTTGCCTTTTTCCTCTGTCTCGTCCTCGCATAGCTAGATAGTTTTTTTGGCTACCATTCGTGTTAGGTATAGCATATCTCCAAGTGCCTTTAATATTAAAAGCTGGGCATTTCATATGGTAGCAGGTCTTGTTCTCAAGTGATGTCTTGCATAGGGATGGGTGGTGGTATTTGCAGTGTTCACCAAATCTGCATTTTCTATGACTGGTTAGGTTGTTGCAAATTTTGGGGTGAGCAAATCTACATGACTTTCCATTGTATTCACCCTTTTGATCAAAGTAGCACCTTCTTTTCAGATAATATATGCACACTGGTGTAGACAACCCCAGTAGGTGTGGCTGTGGTTGAGAGGGGTTATGTGGTGAGCTAAGTGAGGTTGTGGGTGATGGTGGGCTTCGTGTATGGGTGGGGGGAGGCCTGGAAGGGGGTACACACACACACACACTAAAACACACACACACACTAGAACCAAAACTCAGACACTAAAACCAAAACACAGACACTAAAACACAGAGACACACACACAATACACAGCCCGTAGCCTAGTAGGTAGAGCTCTCGTCTCACACACGAGGGGTCGGGGGTTCAATCCCCGGCTGGGCGGAGACAAATTGGGCTTGTCTCCTTTCATGTGTTAGCCTCAGTTCACCTAGCTGTAAATAGGTATCTGGAATAAGTGGACGACGTTGTGACGTCCCATCTGGGGTTGGCAAAAATGGTACAAGGCGAGATGGGTATCATATGGTTCACCTAAGCTGATGGCTACCTAAGCCTTCGGGCGAGACGGTACCGTCTATAGTGAATATGGTACCATACATATCCACCCTAAGCCTTCGTTTCCGATGTCGCCAATTGGCTAAAATACAGACTACACACACATCCACAGCCATTCCAACAGTACATGAAACACTTAACATGCATTTCACGCAATACATTCCCAGTTAAGGAGGCGCGATAATAATGAGCTTAGCTCACATTGCGTAGATTCCCCTTGACGAACAAGTAACTGAGTAACTGAGTAACACACACACAGTGGCCGAGCGCACTAAGTCACCATACTCTAGTCTAGAGTCTAATCGCTTGACTTGGGTAGCATGGGTTTGATCCCAGCGACCTGCCGGTAAGGTTTATGTCAAAAACCTTTCGGGTTGTAGAGGTTAGGTGTGGATGCGCCACCTCTGGGTTCACCTGGTTCCTTGCCCGCATCCTACCCCTTCTGAGGGTATGTAGGCACCCTTGTGGCTGCCAGAGTCAAATCTTCTGACTACTTAGGATAAGGAATTGTCTATTTTCAGCCTCATTGGCTGCCGGCTTGAAATAAACAGATTATAATAATAATAATAATAATAATAATAATAATAATTATTATTATTATTATTATTACTCTCTAACTGTCGCTCACTCTCACACTCTCTCTCTCTCTCTCTCTCTCTCTCTCTCTCTCTCTCTCACACACACACACACACAATCACACACCACCCACACACTAAAACACACACACACAACACTAAGACACACACACACACGCCACAGGAAAAAATATAGCCCGTGTTTTGTTGTTTTCTATTTGGTTCCCTTTACTATTTATGATGCTCTGTATTGGCAACTACCATATTTTCTGAGTTGGTGTGTTTAAATAAATGTGAATACATCCATGACGTCAGGCGTGGCTTGTAATGAAGTTTGTTTGATGGGTTGTGAGTGTGAGTGTGTCTTGCTGTGTGGGCGTGGGTGCTTGTGTGCGTTTGTGTGTGTGTGTATGGTGGGCGGGGGTGTTTGTTTGTGTGTGTGTGTGTTGTGGGTGTACTTGAGTGTGTGCTAGCACGTGTGGTTGCTGGGTATTATGATCTCAATTGCCTTTAGTCACTAGTTGGGTGTTTATGATTATATTTGAACAAATTTAGCCACTGTAGCACGATGACGCAATTTCCCTCATATTTGGGTTACCATTAGCCCATTTTCCTTAGTTGATAATCTACCTCTAGGACTCAAAAAGTTATATACGATCTCAATAAACCCTCTGAAGAAAATAGGTCCTTCTTACACTGCATAAAAGTGTCCAACTTTAGCCAGAATAACATATACCAATATATATATCTTGTGTGATGGAAACGTTCACTCGTTTGCATATCGTTCAGTTTGTTACATATTGTTCACTTAGTTGCATATTGTTTCGGCTCTGCACTTGTTGGGGCTCATTTGTTTATATGCATTTAGTTATTCAGTGTTCTTATGCACTTAATCTTGTCTAATACTGATATTAGCTTTTTCTTAAATTGATTAAGTAAGTTTAAAATAACATTGTGTTATTGTGTCATGTTACTAGTTTACAAGTCCAGTTTGATGTCAGCAAGCATGCCAAGTTAATTCCATCGTTTGATGAACGTGATCCAGAGGATTTTTTTTTGTTTTTTGTTTTTTGTAATTTGAAAAGATTGCAAATACTTTAAAGTGGCCTAATGAGAACTGGTCTATTTTGATCCAGACTGTACTGGTGGGTAAGGCAAAGACTATATTCACTAGCTAATCAGAAGAAATATGCAAGGATTATGTTAAGGTTAAAGATGCAGTGCTCCAAGCTTATGATTTAGTTCCAGAAGCTTACAAACAAAAGTTTCGTAATCTAAGGAAGATAGATTCACAAATCTATGTTAAATTTGCATCAGAGAAGGAGCGGTTCTTTCAACGATGGATTAGATCTAGAAATGTAAAAACCTATGATGACTTAACGCCTTACGAGCGGGCCCGTCAGTAACTTCTACTACCTGCCCTAAACGGCCTTGTTTCCGTGCTATTTTTCATGCATAAACAACAGCCAGAGCGTAATACAATTATGTATCCCTGAAAGGACGATAAATGAGCTTTCCAATGACACCAGAACCATCCGTCTACGACCACGCGTTCTCTTGCAACGATCGTGCAAGACGATTGCAAAATCCCTAAAATACGGTAATTTCCTTACATAATTCCCTGTGTAGCGAGGCAGTGGGTGTGGGTGTGTGTGGAGTAGATGTCAGTAGTCGCGCGGGACCCGTGCCGAGCGGTCATGAGCCGACCTACGCTCCTCCACCCGCTCGTCTCTCTCTCAGAGCCATTATTGCTCCAAAATTGCACACAGACTTAAGTCGGTCCCCGCTCTTTGGGCATGTGATCTCTAGCCCAACTTAAGTCCACCCCCGCCGGACAAGGGTTAAAAGAGCTACTATTGTTAGAAGAGTTTAAGCGTTCAGCTCCCGCTGACATCAAGCTGTACTTGGATGAACGTGAGGTGACCATTTTGAGTAAAGCTTCAACACTAGAAGATAATTATACATTAATTCATCATACTAGATATAAACCTCAGAACCAATATGGACAAGTTGGCAGGAAGCTGTGGGGTAGTGGGGAGTCGAGTTATCAGGGTGGTAAGCTTAGGAACGACTCTCAGTCTGTTAGCAGTGCCTTAGCTAGTGTGCCTAAGATTAATATGACTTCAGGATCTACAAAAGACACAGCTACAATAGAATCAGGTCTTGTTTGCTACTATTGTAAAAAACGAGGACATGTCATTGCTAATTGTACAAAACTTGCAAGGAAGAATGCTGCAAAGGTAGAGTCTTCCCATGTTGTATGTACTTTGGAGGGAAATGGTGCCACGGCTGTAGCATCTTCAAGTGATAAGACTGACTTGTTTGTTCCATTCATGTTTCAGGGATTAGTCTCGAGTAACAATTCTTTGGAGGATGTTTACCCTGTTCGGATATTAAGAGATACTGGTGCATCACACAGTGTGGTAGTTAAGAGTGCTGTTCCATTTATAGAGAACTCGTACACTGGTGAGCACGTAGTTCTACAGGGTGTTGGTGGAGTTATCACTATTCCTTTAGCAAGAATTTATTTAGAGTCAGATCTGGTGAAGCAATATATCACTGTGGGAGTTCAAGATGCTCCTCTTCCTGTTGATGGCGTGACATTTTTATTGGGCAATGACATAGCTGGTGATCGTTTGGTACCTGATCCTGTAGTAACCCCTGTACCTTGTATTCACAATCCAACCGAAACCTTAGAGAAGGAAAATCCCCATCTTTTTCCTAGTTGTGCACTGACAAGAAGTATGGCTACGCAAGGTGCAGTAAATGTAGATTTCCCAAATGGTGAGTCTGTAGGTGATGATAATATTGCACTTGACATTAGTAATTTGTTTACATATCAAGATACCCATGACCAGATAGAGAATGTGCCTGTCACTAAGCTAATGAGGTATTTATTTTGGCCGAAGGTGAAAAGAGATGTCTCTGAGTATTGCCGCACATGTCACACGTACCAACAAGTAGGTAGGCCTAACAGTGTAATTCCACCAGCACCTCTTAAGCCCATTTCAGTAGTGAAAGAGCCATTTAGTCACATTATAATTGATTGTGTAGGTCCGTTGCCCCAAACAAAGTCTGTGAACCAGTACCTTTTAACCATCATGTGTGCTACCACCCGATACCCAGAATGTATAGCTTTGAGGAAGAATTCTGCCAAAGTAAATGTTAAGGCACTGACTAAATTGTTCACACAATATGGCATTCCCAGATCTATTCAGTCAGACCAAGGCACTAAATTTTCAAGTGATCTCTTTCAACAAGTAATGCATGAATTATCTATTAAACAGTACTTTGCTACAGCCTACCACCCTGAATCACAAGGCACTTTGGAGCGTCTCCATCAAACCTATAAACAAATATTGAGAAAGTATTGCCAAGAAGTAGAGAAAGAATGGGATGAAGGTGTTCATTTACTCTTGCTTGCTATTAGGGAGAGTAGACAGGAATCTCTTGGATATGCTCCTTTCGAGCTTGGGTACGGACATGAGGTTAGGGGGCCGCTCAACTTGGTAAAGGAGAGTTGGATTGCAGAGGATGACAGTATGCCACTCTTACAGTATGTCCAAAAGTTCAGAGAAAGACTAAATCGTGTCAGAAACTTTGCCAGAGATAATTTGAAGGGTGCTCAGGAAACCATGAAAGAAAACTTTGACAAAAAAGCTGTGGAAAGAAACTTCAATCCTGGTGATTTAGTGCTAGCTTTTCTTCTTTTAACTAAGAATATGCTTCAGGCAAGGTATTTTGGCCCATACCGTGTTAAACAAATGGTTGGCAATGTAAACTATGTAATAGAGACTCCTGATCGCAGAAGAATGGAGCATAGAGTACATATAAACCTACTGAAGCAGTATCATTGTAGGGGAGGAGAATCAATTATGGTGCAGCAGTCACTGGAGGTGGAGGAAGACCCTGATTTCTTTGAAGAGGTTCCACTTAAGTCATGTAACAGTGAACTTTTGTCTAATGTTGGTCCTAAATTGCAGCACCTCTCGCCTCGGCAGTCAGCAGATTTGGTGAACTTGCTGAACGACTTCCGGGAAATCTGTGGTGATGTTCCAAGGCCATGTCGTGGTGTGCTGCATGACATCATTCCGCTGGACAACACTCTTCCCATCAAGCAAGCCCCTTACCGGATCAACCCTTACGAGAGAAAGAAGCTGCAGGAGGAAGTATCTTCTTCCTCTCCTATGATTTGGCAGAACCCAGTGACAGCGATTGGGCTTCACCGTGCTTCCTAGTTCTCAAGTTCGATGGAAGTATGAGGCTCTGCACCGACTACCGTTAAGTGAATGCAGTTACTCGGTCGGATTCCTTCCCTTTGCCTCGCTTGGATGATGTGATCGATGGAATTGGTAATGCAGAGTTTGTTACTAAACTGGACTTATTGAAGAGGTATTGCCAAGTGGCACTGACAGAGCAGGCAAAGCAGATTTCAGCATTTGTCACAGCAGATGGCCTATACCAGTACAAGATCATGAGCTTCGGCCTCAGGAACGCACCTGCAACCTTCCAACGCTTGGTAAACAATGTCATCAGAGGATTGGAAGGAGTTGAGGCGTATCTGGTTGATTTGGTGGTTGTTTCGTCTACTTGGTAGGATCATCTTCTGCGACTTACAGCATTATTTACTAGGTTGGCTGATGCAGAGCTCACCCTTAGCCTTCCAAAGAGTGAGTTCGGGCGAGCTACTGTGGTGTTCTTGGGTCATGTGGTTGGGAAAGGACATATCAAACCAGTTGATGCCAAGATAGAAGCCATTCTGAACTTCCCCTCACCATCAGACCTCAAGTCCTTGCTGCGCCTCCTGGGGATGAGGAGATACTATCGACGGTTCTGTCCAAATTTCTCTCAGGTTGCTCGCCCGTTAACTGATCTCGCTAGCCCAAATAAAGTTTTCAAGTGGACAGCGGAATGTCAAGCCACTTTTGAAAACATCAGAGCCCTGCTGACCACTGATCCGGTATTACGATCACCTGACTTTGAGAAACCCTTCAGCCTACATATACCTGTAGATGCCAGCGATTCAGGAGCAGGAGCGGTGTTGCTTCAGTTGGGGGAAAATGAGGTTTTACATTCAGTTTGTTATATGTCAGCAAAGTTTAAGAAGTACCAAAGAAATTATGCTACCATTGAAAAGGAACTCTTGGCCCTGATTTTAGCTTTAGACAAATTTAACATTAATGTAAGCAATGCTCAGTATCCAGTAAATGATTATAGTGACCATAATCCACTTAAGTTTTGTTTTTAAATGAACAATCATAATTAGAGATTAATGCATTGGTCACTGATGATTGAACCATACACTCTATAAATAAGACATATAAAAGGATGGGAAAATATTCTGGCTGACACTCTCTCAAGAGTCTAATACAGTATAATGATTTATGAGGTTTATTGTTGATTACCTTAGATTATTATGATTAAATTTACTCTTAAATTGTATCTTGGTGGGAAGGTGTGATGGAAACGTTCATTCGTTTGCATATCGTTCAGTTTGTTACATATTGTTCACTTAGTTGCATATTGTTTCGGCTCTGCGCTTGTTGGGGCTCATTTGTTTATATGCATTAGTTATTAAGTGTTCTTATGCATGTAATCTTGTCTAATACTGATTTTAGCTTTCTCTTAAATTGATGAAGTAAGTTTAAAAAACATTTCGGTATATTATTAAAGTATTTGATAATCTATTTAATAATCAGTTGGTAACCTCAGGTTACAGCGCGATCCTCGCGAGGATAGGAGCTGTTATCTTTTGATTGTTACTCCTTGTCTGACCTTTGTGGTGTAAACAGCTCCTGCCTACTTCGCTCTCGCTTGTATTTTGTTGGTTCTGAGGTTTTTGTTACCAATGGTCACCTTACAGCTAGGATGTTTTGTATTATGAACTCAAGTATTATTATCATAGTTTGTGTAGCCAGGTTTATCTATTAATCATCCTATTAATTGAGCAAGTTACCATTTTGTACTTATATCTTTTGTAAATTAATTGGATTAACTGGACTAATTATTATTGTATATATTGTAATATACTCAAGGCTTTTAGTTTTGTTTTATCTTCCTATAACATTGTTTAATTTTAATATAGTGCCATATGGCCTTGGTCGCCTGGCACGCCGGATTTATAATGTTATACTGATAAAGAACATAGTGTGTCATGTTACGATTCGAGTAACATAATATCATTAACCCCTTGACATAACGGAACGTAACACTAGTGAGCCAGAATCATATAACATAATATAATTAACCCCTTGACATAACGGAACGTAACACTAGTGAGCCAGAATCATATAACATAATATCATTAACCCCTTGACATAACGGAACGTAACACTAGTGAGCCAGAATCATATAACATAATATCATTAACCCCTTGACATAACGGAACGTAACACTAGTGAGCCAGAATCATATAACATAATATAATTAACCCCTTGACATAACGGAACGTAACACTAGTGAGCCAGAATCATATAACATAATATCATTAACCCCTTGACATAACGGAACGTAACACTAGTGAGCCAGAATCATATAACATAATATCATTAACCCCTTGACATAACGGAACGTAACACTAGTGAGCCAGAATCATATAAATCAAACATAATCCGTACTAAAAGGGATATTTTCGGTCCTCAAGGAATCAAAAGGTTAAATAATAAATTATCAATTAACCTTTTAACCCCTTCAGGACCATGAACTCTTTTCACCTTTAATTCTGGCTAACGTTAGATGATTTTATGCAGTTTATGAGGGACCTATGTTACTAAGAAGGTTTATTGAGATTGTATTTACCTATTTGAGTCTTAGATGTAGATTATAAACTAAAGCAAATCGTCTTATGGTAACCAGAAAATAATGAAAACTACGTAGTAGTGGTGAAAGGGTTAAGAATGCCAGGCTCTTCCAAGGTTGCATGAAACCGTCTGAAACAAATAAAATAAAACTATATCTTAATTTAGGTGGCAGCAATATTTGCTAATATATTGCGGAAGTTCCCTGAACAAATAATTGAAGGAACACACTTTAATGTTGTTGTTGCTACTGTTACTCCCCAGGCTGTCTGACCGAACAGCTCCAAGGTCCCGAGCAAGACCAAGGCCATAACCAAGCGCTCCCACAGAACCCTTCCAGGTTTACCACTAAGAAAGCCAAGGTGGCCAAATCTGCTCCCAGGCGAGGGGCTGAGGAGGGTGCGGAAACGCCTGGGGCATCAAAGCCCCACCCAAGGCCCTGTGCCTCTTAACAATTGTGAAGGGAAAGTTGAGGGACAAGGACAAAATGTGAGACTTTGGCTCCCATTCTGCCAACCTCTAGGTTGGCAGTAGAGAGGTTAATCCACAAAAGAGACACTGCCACTTGAGACAATGAAGCAACTTGGTTGAGCCAGAGAACTTTCAGTCTTCTACTGTACTTCTCACTTCTCAGCTTGTTCTTCCTCTGTCCAAGTACTCTTCTTTCCTATTTAACTCAAGCCATCTGGTCTGGTCACTTGAGATCTAAATAATTTATATGCGAAAGGAACAGTCAGATTAAGTTGTAGGTATGGTGGAAAATGCTCTACTCTCACTCTGATAGACCAGCCCATCACCACTATCATTACCTGATGAAAAGAAAATTTAGTTCAGGAAAATATTTCAGTTGAATGATTAAGTTTGTGAAAGTCCAGAGAATTTTCATAGGTTGAATAAAAATCTCCTAGTTTCAGCCAGAATACAATTATATACGATGTCATCGATATCTAGAGGGCTTAAGAGGATATTTGGATATATTTGTTCATTAATTATTTTTTTATTTAGATTCCCCCCAAAACCTACATCAAGCTTAATTTAAACCTATACCCCCAAGACTCCCCTTCGAGATAAATTTGTAAATTTTTCGGTATAAAAATGTCCTGGTCAAAGGCCGGATCCTCCTAAATTACAGGCTCGCTATGGCTCGCTAAGAGAAAATCGACACCTAAATGGCATAGGTTTGAACATTCGCTGAACTAATGGGGAGAACGTCTAAACATCTAAACACAAATGAGGCTAAACATACGGGAGAAGGAGGTCCAGAATATCTATTGGAAGGATGACATAAATGTAGGAGAGGTGGAACAAGTGGAGAGATCAAATAAGTGGAAGAGAGGTGGAACAAGTGGAGGGATGAAATAAGTGGAAGAGAGGTGGAACAAGTGGAGGGATGAAATAAGTGGAAGAGTGGTGGAACAAGTGGAGGGATGAAATAAGTGGAAGAGAGGTGGAACAAGTGGAGGGATGAAATAAGTGTAAGAGTGGTGGAACCAGTGGAGAGATGAAATAAGTGGAAGAGAGGTGGAACAAGTGGAAATATGAAATAAGTGGAAGATAGGTGGAACAAGTGGAGAGATGTCATACATGTAAGCCAGGTGGAACAAATGGAGAGATGAAATATGTGGAAGAGAGGTGGAACAAACAAAGAGATGAAATATGTGAAAGAGAGGTGGAACAAGCGGAGAGATGAACTATGTGGAATGGAGGTGGAACAAGTGGAGAGAGTAAATATGTGGAAGAGAGGTGGAACAAATGGAAAAAGAGAGAGAGAGAGAGAAAGAGGCTAAAGAGAATTTAATATCATTTACTGGGTTGATTATCTATCTTTAAAACAATTTAGCAACCCCCCCCCCCCCTTTAGCTCCTAGACTAAAGTGTGGCTTTGGATATTGTTGATCCTTCTCTCTCTCTCTCTCTCTCTCTCTCTCTCTCTCTCTCTCTCTCTCTCTCTCTCTCTCTCTCTCTCTCTCTCTCTCTCTCTCTCTCTCTCTCTCTCTCTCTCTCTCTCTCTCTCTCTCTCTCTCTCTCTCTCTCTCTCTCTCTTCCCTCACGAGGAAGCTGAAATCACTCCAAGAGTTTGTAACACTCAATGTTGGAGTATCACTAACTCCAATTGTTTCAACTCCAGCATCCACCACCGCCCCAACGTCATCTGCCAACAATCCAACACCTGCAGTAGACACTGCAGCAGATGCTTCTGACGAACCTGAGCCGACATCAAACCAGGACAGCCACCCTGTTCACCTTAGTCTCTCCCCCACTCCTCGTGCAAGAAGCCTGCTAGCACGAATAGTACCAACCCCTCGCCCCCGTTCTAACCACTCCTCTCCCCGACCTGTACGTAGAGTCCCGCCACCACAGGTTTCCGGATTTACACCAGTGACGAACGGTGCACGGCCAACGCAGAAAAGGTCTCATATACCAGTCACAATGTCAAACAGATTTGAGATATTGGTAGAGATGGAAGACGAACCAGAAGAGACCAGGCTCGTTGGGGATTCCATCCTACGAGGACAGGTCGAAGAGTTCTGCGACAGAGTCCCAAATCAACGGAAAAGATTTTGCATCCCAGGAGCTGGACTGGACGACATTGTGGAAGCCTTCGAAGATACCACAAAGGATGCAAATGAAAATACCCTTTTTGTCATCCATGCTGGTTCAAATGACGTCATGCGCACCAGATCCGAAGAGTTGATGGAGAAATATCGCAAGATGATCCAGCACTACAAAAACAAGTCAAGGAATATCATCATCTCAGGCATTCTCCCCAAGATCGACGCACCTGACAAATTCTACGACAAGGCCTTCAGCACAAATAGCCGACTAAAATATTTGTGTCTGAGGGAAGAAGTTGAATTCATCAACCTCTGGGACAACTTCTACAACCAGCCTACTCTGTTCCGCAAGGATGGCACTCATCTAAACCCTGTGGGTTCAGCACGCATGGGTCGTCTCCTACACGAAGCAGTCCGCAGCCATGGATCAAAAAACGCCATCCGAGAAGAAGCAGCAGTGACATAAATCATCCAATGCCAAGAAAAAAACAGAGGCAACCGAGGACCACCAGCGATAAGGACCGAAGACATCGAGGACCGAGGACAGCCATGAACATGAATGTAGATCCGACAAGAACCAAAAATATTATTAAAGAGCGTTCCGTGAGTTCTAAAATAACAAATTTAAAGGTTTTCTATGCAAACGCTCGTAGCATACGCAATAAATTTTCAGATTTAGAGGAGCTAATGTTTACAGAAAATGATGATGTGATTGGCATAACAGAATCTTGGCTCAATACAGAAGATAGAGACGTTTTAGCAGAGTATTCACTTCCCGGTTATGCAATGTTTGAGAAAAGCTGAATAAATCGAAATGGAGGTGGCGTTTTACTTTATATCAAAGAAAGTCTTAACCCCTACCCTCTTGTCAAAACCTCAAATTGTGAACGTCGACGCATCTTTTGTGCTAATAAAGAATAATAAAGGTACAAAAATAATACTTGCATTAATATACAGACCTCCAGCTCAATCAGTGCAAACTGACCGAGAAATTTACGAACAAATTGCAGATATAAGTAACTCACAAGATACCGTAATTTTCGGCGACTTTAATTTACCTGTGACCAAGTGGGGCGATACCCTTACTTCACACTCCGGACATGACTTGTATACGAACTTGCAAGAGAGTTCGCTTTATCAATTTGTTCGAACGCCAACCCGTGGTAATAACGTTCTTGACATTGTACTTGCAACAAAAAAAGAATTAATAGAGAATTTGAATGTTGGTGATGAATTCAGTAACAGCGACCATCGCACGATAACTTTCACTTTAAATTTTACTAGTAACGAACCAAATAGTAGCATCGAAAAAGTCCCTAATTTCAAGAAAGCAAACTTCCATAAACTTAGAGCTATGTTTAAAGAAACTGACTGGAGCTTTTTAATTAACAATAACGACATAAATACATCTTGGAAGTTATTCGAAACCACTTACCTAAAAGCAGTGCAAGACTGCATACCATCGAAAATACGGCGTCCAGGCCATAATAATAAGCCCAAATGGTGGAATAAAGATATTTCAAACTGCCTGCTTGCTAAAAAATTTGCTAATGATAGATTAAAATCTTCACAAAATGACGAAGAACGGTGAAATTTGTAGAGCTACGACGCAAAGCCAAAAAGTTAATTAAGCAAAGTAAAAAGACCTTAGAGTTACATATTGCGAATCAAAGTAAAACAAACCCGAAAGAATTCTATAGTTATATCAGAAAGAAAAAAGTAGTTACTTCAACTGTTGGACCGTTAGTCGATGAAAATGGAGAATACACCAAAGACGAAGTACAAATGAGTAATGCCCTGAATACCTTTTTTGCATCAGTTTTTACAACAGAAGACCTCAGTGATATCCCTACACCATCGCCGATTCAGATTGATAATTCAGATGTTTTAAGCAATATCACCATTACAGAGAGAGAAGTATTGAATTGTTTAGATAAACTCAAGGTAAATAAAACCCCTGGACCTGATACAATCTCGCCTAGAGTTCTAAAGGAAGCTAAGGATGAGCTCTCCAAACCACTGACATTACTATTCAATAAATCCTTGCAGTCTGGAACTATGCCTGATCAGTGGAAGCTAGCCAACGTAACACCGATATTAAAAAAAGGCAGCAAATCCCTACCCAGTAACTATCGTCCAATTAGCTTAACCTCAGTTGTATGTAAAATGCTAGAAACGGTCATACGAGACAGACTCGTAAATCACTTAGAGGAAAATAACATACTTAAAGATACTCAACACGGCTTTCGTAAAAAACGTTCCTGTTTAACAAACCTCTTAGACTTCTTCCACGATATCCTCAACCTCTACGATGAGAGTAAAGCTGTAGATATTATATACCTTGATTTTCAAAAGGCCTTTGACAAAGTTCCCCACAAACGTTTACTGCTAAAACTAAAAGCGCATGGAATACAAGACGGTGTGTTGAAATGGATAGAAAATTGGCTCAGCGACAGAAAGCAAAGAGTAGTCATAAACGGTAAGGCATCTAAATGGACCAATGTAAGTAGCGGGGTACCCCAGGGATCGGTACTAGGACCAATTATCTTTCTAATTTACATCAACGACATAGATGAGGGTCTCACCTGCACAATCTCAAAATTTGCTGACGATTCAAAAATTGCAAGTAGCGTACTCTCAAAAGAACAAGTTGACGATATCCAACACAATCTAGATAAATTGTCATGTTGGGCCCAAATTTGGCAAATGAGTTTCAATGCGGATAAATGTAAAGTACTACATATCGGATACCTAAATGAGAAAGCAAACTATTCGATGAATGGCACTCAGCTTAAGAATGTAAACAGAGAAACCGATCTGGGAGTAACAATATCGAGTAACCTAAAACCGAGTCAACAATGTTCAGAAGTTGTTAAGAAGGCAAACAAAATAATTGGCTTTATAGGCAGGTCATTTGAGCATAAATCCAAAGACGTTATCCTAACCATTTACAATTCCTTAGTCCGCCCTCTTCTGGAATACTGCGTTCAATCCTGGTGCCCTTATTACCAAAAAGATATAAACAAGCTAGAACGAGTTCAACGTAGAGTTACCAAAATGATACCTAGCCTAAAGAACAAACCATACGAAGAGCGTCTTAGAGAATTAAATCTATTTCCTTTAACCCAGCGCAGATTAAGAGGTGACTTAATTCAAGTGTTCAAAATCATCAAAGGCATCGACAATATGAACTGTAGTAAGTACTTCACTATTGACCAATCTAATTACACGCGGGGAAACGGTTGCAAAATTATTGGTAAATCTTTTAACTCACACGAATCTAAGAATTTCTTCTTCAATCGAGTTGTCAACTTGTGGAATGGGCTTCCCCGAAACGTTATAGACTGCATCACCGTTGATTCATTTAAAATCCGCCTAGACAAATATCTTGCATCAAACCCGCGACTGACTGCGTTTGTAAATGAATAACTTTATTTTATCCTCCCCTCAGTTACTAACTCATCTGTCCCCTACTAACTTCCTAATCCTGCCACGGACATTAGTTCCAGGGCAGTAATTCCCTTTCCAATGTTTCCTTACCCACTCTAAACCACTGTTTGGACACTTGATCCTCAGTGTTTTGGAGGACAAGCAACCTAGAAGGGTCACTAGATCTGTTGTTGCTTGATTTTATTTGTACTCCTTTGTACTTCTTTGTACTCTCTCTCTCTCTCTCTCTCTCTCTCTCTTTTTAGCAAACTTTCCAATAAAACTCTTTAAAACTATCGGTGCTGGTAGGGTTCTTTTTATGCATATTTATATATCTATATTATTAAATCAGTTCGTGTGTCTGTCTGTGTGTTCTTAATAGGCGGCCGCAGTTTTGGACCTGGGGAGCTGAAACTTTGCATGTGGGTGTCAATTGACCTGGGTCAGGTCATAGAGGGGGCGAGGCCACGATCGGAGGTCGTTTCGAGGCCAAAATTGAAAAACAAAAATGAACAAAAATGGCCGTTTGGGGCAGAAGGAGGCCTCCGATCGAAAAGGTGTATGGAACGAAAGTTGTTCGCAGCCCCCCAAAATTGGGGTACGGATGAGGTCAGATCCAAAATTGGAGGTCATTTACCGGCTGAAATCGAGGTCGCCGTTTAATGAGGCACAGGGAGGTCGAGGCCGATGATTATGGTAGTAGTTGTATTGTATTGTGATGATTGTGGTAGTAGTGATTGATGATGGTGATTATGGTAGTAGAATTTAAACCCGGGCAACGCCGGGTACCCCTGCTAGTACTGTATATATATATATATATATATATATATATATATATATATATATATATATATATATATATATATGCAGGAACTTTATCAACTGAGCTAGGTGAATGACTATATTATTTGTTGGTCCGTTGGGAGAGCCACACCAGTGAAATATTTCTGTCTTCCGCCGCCGCTCAAATTACTTTCATGTGTCATTTTAAGGGGAGGTTTATAGTATGTTCCCTAGACCTCCATCAAGCCTAAAATTACACCCCCGAGACCCCCTTTTAAGATAAATTTGTAAATTTTTAGGGTAGAAACATGTCCCGGCCGAAGGCCGGTTTCTATTAAATTACAGGTTCGCTATCACTCGCCAGGAAAAATTTGACACTTAAATGGTACAAAAACTCTTTAATTTTACAGAAATGGGGCAAAAGTTTTCAGTCGACAAAGTAATGGGGCGAACATCTTAAAATATCAAAACAGTGGGGCTAACCATGAGGGAGAAAGGGGTCAAGAAACAAATCCCTTAAGTGGAAATCTCCCCTTAGCCCCTTTTGTACCGGTGACGTCTTTTGAATTTTAGTGTAGCTATATTTAGACTACTTTATGCAGCTTAGGAAGGATCTGTGGTAGTTAAAATGGTTAATGAGATTGTCTGTAGCCTTTTAATTACTACATGTCCGTCCTCAGCTGAATAAAATCGTGTAACAATTTGCGAATTATAACGAAAAGTACATCATCGGTACAGAAGGGGTTAATGAAACACCTGGAAACCAAAACGGCCACAGTCCTAAACGGTCTCAGCCAAAACTGACCCACTCCAAAAATGGCCATAGAACATAAGAACATAAGAACATAAGAAAATGGGAGTCTGCAGAAAGCCGATTGGCCTAAGCAAGGCAGATCCCTGTCCCACACAACCCCAATTACAAAGCCCAATTTTAGGCTCAACACTCTAATACCCGTCTTACCAAACCGGTTAGAGATTAACCCGCTGAGCCCCAGCCAGTTTTAAAATTTTGTTCACCCCAGTCCCAAGCGATTTTGACTTTTTTTTTTTTTTTTTTTTTCTAACTAAGAATGAAGAGAAAATAAGGAAAACATTTTTTTTTTTGCTTACCGACGATTTTTAGGGGTCCTAAGGGGGTGGGGGGTCCTGAGATGACAGCTGCAGTTTGGCCCGGTTCATATATCCCGCCCGCGCGGGCAGGCTGAGGAGCCCGGCAGCCAGATGTACGATGAGTCGAGTTTTCGGGTGTTTGGGCATTTGCATACCACCCGAGTATCTTGTGTGCCTTTATAGTTCATATTATACCATGTATGTATCAATAATGTCATAATAAGTAAAGTTCAAGTGTAATAAGTGCACATATGCAAGTAATGACGTAAGTGTTCACTCGTGGCAACGACTCCCGCCCTACATACAGACAGACGGACACCAGATGACAGTTCTCACTCCCGCGCTCTCTGTCTAACTGTACATTAGTCCAGCACTTTACACACTGTCACTTTATTATATAGAATAGTTTACCGTATAGTTTACTTATATTATATCATTTGTAGGCACTTTTTAGTTAGAAATATTGGCTTTCACATTGTATTTTTGTTAATTGTACAAGTAAACTGTATCTCACTGTTATTATGAAGTTATAGTTTATCACTTTATACAGATATTATTTACACTTAGTATGTACACTTGGTTTAGCGTCTTTTTTCGCAGTCTTTTTTATACACTTAGAAGTGTTCAAGGGTGTGGTACTGGATGAAGCAGTCCGGGTGACACAGGGCAACATTACACTGCCTGCAGAAATTGTTGGTGTCAACACGCATAGGGCTCCTTCGTGTCGTGTTGCGACACACATGACACCGCCTGCGGGGTCTCACCTGGGCTTGAGTGGCTGGCACATACGTGGGGAAATGGCGTTCAGTGAGTCTGGCAATCCCTTCTGCTGCTGGCTGACGATGTGCTGGTGGTTGCGGGTTGCGGGGTTGAGTCATGTATGTATGCAACATCTCTCTGCTCAACTCGATGCAGAAGTCCTCCATCGTCTCTCGCTTGCCAGTAATTTCACGGTGGAGAATGTGGCAGTTGTACAGGGTGATGTCTAGGAGATGGAAGAACAATTTTTTGTACCACCTCATAGTCTTCTTCGCACATTCACACGAAGCGATGACAGCATCGGACTTGTCAACCAGCCGCATGTTGATATTATAATCACAGATTGCCTCAGGCTTCCGGATTATTTCCCTTGTTGCTCGGTCACGTCGTCGGCTGTTTTGGAAGATTGGTTGGTGGACTGTTGTGAGGACGTTGACGTCCCGGTTATCCATCCAGGATAACAGGAGGACATTATTGGCCTGCAGGTAGATGATGGAGCCCTTTCCCGCCTGGGTGGTAGATTGGGCATGAATATTCTGTTCCTCCTGACGGTGCCACACACGCCTGTTGTGCGGCTATACAAGAACTTGGCAAGGGAGGGGCTGGTGTACCAGTTGTCCAGGTACAGTATGTGGCCCCTGTCCAAGTATGGCTCCATCAAGGTGATGACAACGGCCCCTGATATACCATATGTCCTCGATGGCACCAACTCTGTCTTCTTCCCCATATACAGAATGATGTCCTGGATGTAGCCAGTCAAACAGTCACACATGACGAAGGTCTTCAAGCCATACCTATGACGTTTGCTGGGGATGTACTGTCGGATGCTGATGTTTCCCCGCCACAGTAACAAACTCTCGTCAATTATGAGTTTCTGATGGGGTTTGAAGGCCGCAGCAAACTTTAGCTTGAGGTACTCAAAAATTGGTCTTATCCTCTCCATGGGGTCTTTGGTGTTTCTGGGGAGGTCCTGGTTTCTGGTATGGCTTGCCAGGCTGTCAATGAAGTGCAGGTTCCCCATGATTGCAGAGAATCTGTTCCTGCTCATGATCTTGGCAAAGATAGGGGTGCGGATGAGGGGATCCCATGACCAATATTTTCTTATTAACGATTTCGTCGTCACCCCCATCAGGATCACGATCGCCAAGAAGGAGTAGAGCTCTGGGATTTGGAGTGTTTCCCATGACAGCCTGGCCGAGTACCTGGATTGTTCCTTACCAGCCATAAAGTACCAATTATACCAGTTTGTTTGGTCCACAATTAGGCTCATCAGGTTGGCAGTAAAAAAATGTAAAAAGATGTCCAGTCTTGGGGTGTCAGGTCCTTGGTGATGGAACGTAGGGCCGGCAATCCCGGCGCCCACAAATTGCCAGTCGGTGGGCTGATACCGTGCCCCATCCTGCCAATCCCAAACATCAGGTACTTCGCCGGCATCTTCGTCTTCGTCGGCATCAGGGTCGTCGTCTGGATCTGGGTCACCAGGGTGGCGAGGGGGCGCAACCGTGTTTCTTGCCACTGCCCTACCCCTTGCCCTTGCCCTTGCCCTTGCCCTTGCCCTTGGCCTGCCTCCTGACGGCCGCCTGGACCCTCCTGGCCCTCTCGAACCGCCAGTGGGGGGGGCTCTAGCGAGGGTCACCTTACCCACCCGTCTTGGACGCCCAGTTACAACCCCACGCCCGGGAGCTGACACTTCTGCGTGAGAATCGAATGGAGGTGGTGATGGTGTTGGTGTGTGGTAGGGCACTCGTCTAGGAGTTCCGGTGGGGGTGTAGGGTAGTGAACCCGGTGATGGTGGGGTGTAGTCTGGTGATGGTGCTGGTGGTGGTGTGGTGATGCGAGGGTCTCCCCTGGCCGCTGCGGCGGCGTCTTCCCGGGCTGCCATAACTGGGAAGAGATGCCTCGCAACCATCCGACGTCTTTCCACTTCCCTTGGTGGTGTGTCGGGAACCTCCTCTTCCTCTTCCTCTTCACTAGATGGTGGTGCGGCATGTCTCCTGCGAAGCCCATAAAAATGTTTGGGCTTTACACCTTTGAGAGGTGAGGGCTTCCGTGGTGGTGGTGATGGGAGGCGGCGAGGAGGGAGAGCGTGAACGTGGCCTCTCACACTCGCGGCCGTAGGGGTAGGCTGGCTGTGGTGTAGGGGAATGTCCAGGAACGCCATTGGGTCGTCTACTTTTTCCTGTAGCTCGACCTGTTCCCCACTTGGTGGGGAGTCCTCTATATCCCTTGCCCTGGGAGACATGGGGGAATTGTAATTTCTAGCCTCCCTCTCCCTCATTTGTTCAAAACTGAGAGGGAGTTCTCGTATAGGGATGTAAGGTGCCTCCAGATTCATAGCGGCATATTCCTCCCTACTCGGGAAATATTCCTCTTCTGAATCATCGAGGCATGAGGATTCGGTGTCAGAGTCTTCTTCGTCACTTTGTAATAGGATTTCGTGGGCTTCATCAATGGTAAGGCCCTTAGCACGGGATGGGTTACGGCGTGGAGGTTGTTGGGACATGGTGATCACTCGCGGAAGACAACGGGTATACTGAATGTCCTTTGTCACGCACTAGGTCAAGCCCAGAGCATCCTTTGGTCTTATCATATCTACCAGCCACCGAACTTTTCACTACAAAATTCAAGGCAATATGACATAGGACAAGACATTATAAGGTCTAAAGTCGCGTGACTAAGGAATGTCACACCTACAGAAATATAGATTAGTCTATCATATACACAACTCATCCAGGTACTTCCTACCATATGCACGTAGTAAATAAGGTCCAAAGTCGTTTTGACAACTGCTCCAAAAAAAAAAAAACATCCTAAGGAATATCCTATACCAATTTTAGACCAAACCACACCATACAACCTGAGTAAATAAGGTTGAAAGTAACGAGGCAATATCCGCATATAGGATTTTCTCACACAGCCTGTAGCCTCTAGGCAACACTAGGCATGGTCAGGTACACCCATACAAAGCTCTCAAACAACATCAAACTGTGTCTAACACAAATCTCAAGCCAAACCCGACCATACGACGCGAGTAACTAAGGTTCAAAGTCGGAGCGAAAAGGTGGATATTTACGCGCCCCTAATCCATCCCACCATCCAGCCGCTCACCATACCAACTCGTTTTCCCGCCAACCACTGGTTTCCCATATTGTATCGAATACCCTGTATCATTTTTAGGCCAATAGTTACCATACCACCTGAGTAAATCATGTCCAAAGTCGTGTGGCAATATGCGGGTATACATAAATCCGTTTATTATCCATCACCCGCTCAGACTATGTTCATGTACACCAATAATACGTGTAGAGAATGACATCCCACGGCTCTGACACAATTTTCAAGCAAAAACAACCAATACGACCCGAGTAAATAAGGTCCAAAGTTGCGGTCAAAAAAGGTTCAATACATGCCTCTCATCCACCCTGGTTCAGCCGCACGACCCACCAACCCGTTTCGGCCGCCAGTCCCGCCTTTCCCATACCCTAGAGTGTACGTGGTACCATTATTAGGCATTTCCTTACGATAACTGCCGCGTAACTGATTTTAATATGCCGGACGCACGTGTTGCGTCGCTGGGAGCTGGTGATCGAATAGTGCCGTCGCATCACGTGCGTCGCTGGGTCTCTACGGGTTAACGCAGGATTACGGGGTCTGCAGAGTGCTGATTGGCCCAACCCTGCTGATCCCCCTTCACACCCAACCCTTCTCGTCCATATGCTTATCCAATTTTATCTTAAAGCTCCCTATCGTTTTTAATCCCACTATAGCACTTGGTAGTCCATTCCACCCATCTACAACTCTGTTACCAAACCAATATTTGCCTATATCTTTTCTGAAACGAAATTTATCTAATTTGAAACCATTGGTACGAGTTCTTTCGCTATCACTGAGCTTTAGTACATTTGTCATGTCCCCTTTGTTAATCCCACTAACCCACTTGAACACCTCTATCATATCCCCTCTAACTCTGCGTCTCTCTAACGAATGTAAGCCTAATTGCTTCAACCTTTCTTTATACGGAAGATTTCTAATATTATGGATCATTTTTGTCATTCTATGTTGTACTCTCTCCAATGAATCTATGTCCATTCTGTAATAAGGACACCAAAATTGAACAGCATAATCCATATGGGGTCTCACTAATGACAAGTAAAGTTTTAAGATAACATCAGCAGTTCTGTTACTCACACTCCTTGAGATGAACCCGAGAATCCTGTTTGCCTTGTTTCGAACGCTTATACACTGTTGTCTAGGCTTCAAATCATTGCTAACAAACACACCTAGATCTTTCTCACAATTCGAGTTTTCTAATTCCACATTAGCTAGTTTATATTTAACATTTGTATGCATCTTCCCTATCTTTAATACCTTGCATTTGTCAATGTTAAACTTCATCTGCCAATTTACTGACCATTCGTGTAAGGTATCTAGATCCCTTTGGAGGCACTCTATATCTCTATCTGAATCAATTGTTCTCCCCATTTTGGTATCGTCTGCAAATTTACTTATCCTACTAGTTATACCTAAATCAAGGTCATTTATGTATATAACAAACAACAGAGGACCTAATACAGATCCCTGGGGGACACCACTTTTGACTGCTCCCCATTCTGACTTCGTACCATTTATGCTGACTCTCTGCTTCCTACCAATTAGCCATGACCTAATCCATCCCAACAACGCCCCACCTATTCCATGCGCCTCAACCTTTCTCATCAATCTCTCATGGGGGACTCTGTCGAAAGCTTTACTGAAATCTAAATATATTATATCATATGACTTGTCATTATCTACTGCTTCATATACCTCTGAGAAAAAACTAAGCAAATTAGTAAGGCAAGAACGTCCCTGAGTGAATCCATGCTGAGAAGAATTTATTAAATTAAATGTATCTAAGTGGTTTCTAATTTTACTAGCAATAATTGACTCTAGTAGCTTTCCTATGATTGATGTAAGACTAATGGGACGGTAATTGGATGCTATTGATTTGTCACCTTTTTTGAAGATCGGAACTACGTTTGCAAGCTTCCAAGCTTCTGGAACTATACCTGTCTCCAATGACTTGTTAAATAAAAATGTTAATGGGTAACATTAATGGGGGTTAATGAAACACCTGGAAACCAAAACGGCCACAGTCCTAAACAGTCTCAGCCAAAACTGACCCACTCCAAAAATGGCCATAGGGTAAGATTAGGCTAGGTGTACAGTTGGCCAAATAAGTGATGTCTCGGCACCAAGTATAGTATGATCAATACTTGGTATCTGCACCATACGATCTTTATATATTGTTTTCGAGTGAGATATACATACATATTCCTACACTTACCCACCTTATTCAACATCTGGCAGACATTAATACAATACAAAGTGAGCCAAACGTATTGGAAGGTGAGACATGACTTATTAGCGCCACCGTACATAGATTTGTTTAGGTTTGGTTGTGGTAGGTTAACCTTTTGAGGCTTATGACAAGTTCTCTCTTTCCACTCTAGGACACTTTTAAGAACTATAACACTCAGCAGGAACACAGCTGACTCCAGATATGCAACTATAAATCTCCTCAATCTCTACCAATGATACACAATATAAGATTGGCTTTCAGAAGTTTGTATTTCACTTTATATCAGGGCACTGGCATGGATAATAAATAGGTACTTGGTCGAGTCGTATTTTTATAGAAATACTCTCGAACCTACTTCAAGAATGAATAATAATATTCTTAAAGCATGGATGATATATAAATCAGTTGATAATAATAATTGATAAATCACAGTTGAATATACATAAGATGAATATATAAATATCGCATAAATGATAACAGAGCGGTTTAGTGGGGCAATCGGTACTAAATAGGACAAGAATTGCTCACAAGGTGATACAAGCATAAAACTTTCCACAATAGTTCACAAAGACCTATTTTACAATTTCAGGGCAGGAGCCACCGAGATTTCAGTGTTGCATAGCAACGGTTGCTAGGCAAATCATTTTCCTTAGCAACCGGCAGCAACAATGCAGTTTCTGGAAAACTGTGAGGTGCTATGGTTTTTTCTCAACTCCTTGTTCTAAAAAACATGTAGCATTGCATTTGGAGATCATATACAAGAATTATGTGGCATAAAATCCAATTTAGGGCAAGTCAGGCTATAACAATGCCACTCCTAAAGCTTCAGACACTGTTGTCACAGTCACTTTTGCATTTGCAGTAGGCTATGCATTTTAGATGCGCATCAACACATTTGCAGTCTGTGCATCCTCCTTGGCAAGAACACTTCAGTAGTTCTGGCCAGGTTGCACTGGCTTCGGGCAAGTTAGACCACAGAGGCCTCCACTTTTCTGGGCAAGTCCATCTCCACTCACTTGGAGAGGGCAACTGTCGTTCTGGCACCGTGGTGCAGCCCCAGTGGTGCCCACCTTCTAGTACTGCCCTCTTCATGTGTTGCTGTAGAGCAGCCTTGGTTGGAGGTAGACATGATATCTGACGTCCTTTGTGGATGAACAGATTCTTTCTGACTTCATTGATGGAACGAGAAGTTGCTGTCCTGTCATAGAGCCGAATGGTGAAGTACTCCAGAGAAGCCTCAGTCGCTTGACCAATTTGTTCAGGTGCATTGTGCAGCTCATAGAATGTCGCAGTAAATTCATCATGTGCCTCCCACTCTTTCCATGCAGTCTTCTTTCCCACCTGGACCAGATGGGACACGGTATCACAACCTGTATAAGCATGGAACACAGGCAGTGCCAAGGATCTTTCTGTGCCAAGTGAAGCACATATTTCATGAGCTGGGATGTACCTAAAGTCCTTTCCACAACCAAAGGCAATCCAGAGTTCTATCTGCTGTCTCTGAGCCAGCTGCTGTACGACTGCCACTGCCAATACTACCACGTCAGTGTCCACAGTTCGAACAAGGATCTTGTGGAAGCCCTGCATAACAGCATCACTGACATGCACCATGATCCTCGAGTCTGCCTCCTCATGGTTGCAGGGAGCAATGTTGCTGGTGTCTCGTGTAGGTAAGCATAGCACATTGGCACCATCAGTAACAATGAGAGTCTGGTCTCCTGATGCATTTTCCAGCAGTTCCTTGTTCAGGAATGTAAACAGGTCTGTCTTGTTGTTGGCCAAGCGAAGGAACTGCTGCCAGTTCTTTGGTGTTGGGCTAGACGCCCCAACTCGTCTGCGCTGAATAGGACCAGTGACACGTTGTTCTCTTGTCTGTGACTTGAGGCTGTTATCGAAGTACTGGTCCCAGACAACATCCACTCTCAGAGCCTGACTTTGAACATTGTTTATGTATGGAAGAAAGACCTTGGCAGCATAGTCTCCAAATGTCTTGCAGCCCTCAGGTCTAAGAAAGTGAACAAGTGCCGCACCATCCATGATTCGCACTTCAGTCTCTGGTGTCACATCATTTGATGACCCTACTTTCTTTTCAAGACATTCTATGAGATCAGACTTCTTCCCTGGACGTAGCTGCCCATAGGCAGACAGAGATAGAGGAAATGAGAGGTTTTCATGATTGAAGAAATTGTTCAAGTCACCTTTCCTTGTCTGACATGCAACATACAGACTTGCAAACAGCGAATATTCACTTTTGAGGAGACTGACTTTGTTCCCTGATTTGTTTGATCGTTTGCCTTGGACATTGAACAGTACCACCTTGTTCCTGGTAATTGTTGCTGTGAGGGACCGTGGAACAGACTCCACTTGGCTGTTATGGCCAAACGATCCAGAGAATGTTATTTTGTGTGCGAAGATGTCCTGTCGGATCATTTCAGCAATTTGGGTCATCATGATACTCTGCTCGTCTCGATCAGTCTGGTATCCTTCTCGGAGAATAGAGCCAACATCTTCTTCACAAGCCATGAAAACATCTCGTCCTTCTTTGTAAGCTTTCATCCTTGGGAGATGCATGAGAATGCGGTCTTTCAGATGCTTACTGTTTACTCGTGCAGTAACATCCACTCCAAGTTGATTTAGCCTGTCAGTGTAGAGCTTCACAAGATCTGCAGGTCTGAACACCTTCACATCCTCATCTTGCCTCTTCTCCTCAATGTAGGAAATCAGCTGGGCCAAAGCAATTCCTTTACATGTCTGGTCATCTGAGGCATCCTGATCCTGTGATACCTTTGCACGTGCTCTATTGTACAGGTTTGTAAGGCAGTTTGCATGATACTTTGCCTCCTGGGCAATAAGGTCTCCTGCACTTAATTTTGCAAGAAGATTTTCATCTTGTAGATTATATGCGCATATCCTCACACGAAAATCTAGTTGAAATGTACAGACTTCGCGGAGGTTCTCCTTTGTTTGCTGCTGGAAACAAAAGAAGCATTTGGGACAATTGCTGCCAACTGTTCCACTTGAGGCAGTATCACCACCACTGCTAGTGCTATGTGTGAAAATTCGTTTTGAAGCAGTCCCATCTTCCTCAGACTTGTTCTTTCGTTTTGCGCGTTCCAGTTTGGTATGTGAAAACTTCTGATAACAAGATTTGTGCCACTTTGCATTCTGTTCTTTCAATGTTAATTGAATACCATTCCCATGGTCAAGTCGTGCCAGATTGATTTTGATTGGCATTGAGTCAAGGTTACTAAACTGTGTGATGTTGTCTACTATGGTTTCATAGCCTCTGTCAGTTGGTGATATGAGAGACTCTTTGGTGTCCAGTTGACAAAAAACACAGATAGTCCAATCAGTTGCTTGAACAGATGAAGATGAGGCACTGGCCATTTCTGTGAATATTCAGTACGTCTTGACTATCACTGTGCGCAGATCAAATATATCAAACTTGCTGAAACTGGAAACAAAATATGATTAAGGCCGAGGGTTTATCCTTTTACCACCTTTATCAAATACATCTGTTGCACACATTCCTTTATGGGATACAACTAGGTTCAGTTTCCCTACACCTAGCCCGATCGTTCATCCAGTGCCATTTAAGTCCCGTGCGATCTGTACACCTTCCGGGTAATTCTTAAGCCCCGTTACCCTTGGCTCGGCTCTCCCGCGCTGGCACATCCTGTCAATTCAGGTGCGGCTATCTAACTACATCTACCAACTACAAACTACAGTTTAGTAGCTATTGGATTTGGGGCTGTTAGATAGCATTTGGGACACTGATCTAGATATACTAGTACTTATTAAAGTACTAGTATATCTAGATCAGCTGGCACTGAACCCCATGCTGAGTTACACAGCAGTGATGTCACCAGTGTGCCCTGGTTGTGTGCTGACATTCACTCTATTATATAGATATATATGCTTTTATACATCTTTTGAACCATTTTAGGAGTGAATATAGGAAAATAAATAAAAGTACAAAGTCATAACACTTCATAGTAGTTCAGAAACTGCATCGTTGCTGCCGGTTGCTAAGGAAAATGCTTTGCCTAGCAACCGTTGCTATGCAATACAGAAATCTCGGTGGCTCCTGCTCTGAAATTGTAAAGTAGGTCCTTGTGAACATTTCCGGGAAGTTTCATGCTTGTATCACCTTGTGAGCAATTCTTGCACCCATTTCCTTGACTACAAAGAATAGATGTTATCCTGAAGGTCAAGGTTAACGCGTGGTAGAACGTGGCGCGGGGTAAGGTCAAAATACTGAGGTCACAACGTCTCGGTTAGATAGAATATATATAATACGAATATCAGCTGAATGGCAAATAACTAATGAGTTATAAATAAAGAGAGAGGTTTCAATTCTCTACTAACGTATACCGTTAGATTTAACAATCGTTGTTCAGGGAACTGAGCAAATAAAAATAAGTCTTATGGAAAAGACAAATCCCTTGACATTGAAATATTAACGTGATGTGGGCAAAATAGAATTACTATGAATTCAAGTTAAATGTTTAAACTGGTTGTGAAGCCAGGAAATATGAATAAAAATTAGTCTAACTAAGAGACACGATAGATAACACTTTCTGTGAACATTTATACACAATTTACGCACCCTGATAATCCTATTAACTTAGTATCAGATCTGTCAGGGGTGTTCACAATATTTACGTGTAGTGTGCGGGTAATCAGGCCGAATGGATATATACAGTATATAAACTTAGTGGCAATACATGAATATATATTATGCAGGATATATATAAATCAATCCCAGGATAGCGTTTGTATATACTCACGACATGAGTAATAAATGGACTAAGGTGAGAATAAAAGATCTCAGGTATTTGCGTTAACTTGAACACATAACATATCCTACACAACCTTTGCAATAATCACGAAACACAATAAGTAAACAACAAGCACTTAATTTTGATTCGGAGTATAGTAGAGAGTAGCCTTGTAGAGATCTGACAAACATGGGGGCGACTGAGTGAGCCTTGGCCTACTTGCCAAGGGGGAGGCCCAGGAATACCCTCTCCCCTTAAAAGTGGGGGTGCATGGGTTAAGGCCGAGGGTTTATCCTTTTACCACTTTTATCAAATACATCTGTTGCACACATTCCTTTATGGGATACAACTAGGTTCAGTTTCCCTACACCTAGCCCGATCGTTCATCCAGTGCCATTTAAGTCCCGTGCGATCTGTACACCTTCCGGGTAATTCTTAAGCCCCGTTACCCTTGGCTCGGCTCTCCCGCGCTGGCACATCCTGTCAATTCAGGCGCGGCTATCTAACTACATCTACCAACTACAAACTACAGTTTAGTAGCTAGTGGATTTGGGGCTGTTAGATAGCATTTGGGACACTGATCTAGATATACTAGTACTTATTAAAGTACTAGTATATCTAGATCAGCTGGCACTGAACCCCATGCTGAGTTACACAGCAGTGATGTCACCAGTGTGCCCTGGTTGTGTGCTGACATTCACTCTATTATATAGATATATATGCTTTTATACATCTTTTGAACCATTTTAGGAGTGAATATAGGAAAATAAATAAAAGTACAAAGTCATAACACCTCATAGTAGTTCAGAAACTGCATCGTTGCTGCCGGTTGCTAAGGAAAATGCTTTGCCTAGCAACCGTTGCTATGCAATACAGAAATCTCGGTGGCTCGTGCTCTGAAATTGTAAAGTAGGTCCTTGTGAACATTTCCGGGAAGTTTCATGCTTGTATCACCTTGTGAGCAATTCTTGCACCCATTTCCTTGACTACAAAGAATAGCTGTTATCCTGAAGGTCAAGGTTAACGCGTGGTAGAATGTGGCGCGGGGTAAGGTCAAAATACTGAGGTCACAACGTCTCGGTTAGATAGAATATATATAATACGAATATCAGCTGAATGGCAAATAACTAACGAGTTATAAATAAAGAGAGAGGTTTCAATTCTCTACTAACGTATACCGTTAGATTTAACAATCGTAGTTCAGGGAACTGAGCAAATAAAAATAAGTCTTATGGAAAAGACAAATCCCTTGACATTGAAATATTAACGCGATGTGGGCAAAATAGAATTACTATGAATTAAAGTTAAATGTTTAAACTGGTTGTGAAGCCAGGAAATATGAATAAAAATTAGTCTAACTAAGAGACACGATAGATAACACTTTCTGTGAACATTTATACACAATTTACGCACCCTGATAATCCTATTAACTTAGTATCAGATCTGTCAGGGGTGTTCACAATATTTACGTGTAGTGTGCGGGTAATTAGGCCGAATGGATATATACAGTATATAAACTTAGTGGCAATACATGAATATATATTATGCAGGATATATATAAATCAATCCCAGGATAGCGTTTGTATATACTCACGACATGAGTAATAAATGGACTAAGGTGAGAATAAAAGATCTCAGGTATTTGCGTTAACTTGAACACATAACATATCCTACACAACCTTTGCAATAATCACGAAACACAATAAGTAAACAACAAGCACTTAATTTTGATTCGGAGTATAGTAGAGAGTAGCCTTGTAGAGATCTGACAAACATGGGGGCGACTGAGTGAGCCTTGGCCTACTTGTGAAGGGGGAGGCCCAGGAATACCCTCTCCCCTTAAAAGTGGGGGTGCATGGGTTGAGATAAACATGGAATGATAATCGCCAAGCTGTACATCATTATCTTGCAAAATGCAATGGCACTGAAATAATTATTAACAGTGGTATAAAGAATTTTGTGGATCGTCTATACAGGGCCTGTGACGTCACAGGAGTGTAAGTCCACCATCCAGTCTAGGATAAGGATACTGGTGTGACGTCACTATGACGTCACAGGCCCGGCATAAACGATCCGCAAAATCCTTCATACCATTGTAAATAATGTTTTCAGTGACATTGCATTTTACAAGATAATTATATGCAGGTTGGCGATTATTTTTCCATGTTTACCTCAAGCCATGCACCCCCACCTTTAAGGAAATAGTTAGACGACAACTAAGCGATACTCCACTGGATTTAGAAGCGTTGGTGCAGATTTTCCAGACTGAAGTGTTCAACATGGATACTATTGGACAATACCGACACGTGGAGATGTCGCCATCCACTGCGGCTTTCCCGGTACAGACTTCTAAACAGAAGAGGATGATGTCATCAGGTTACAAGTTGTGCAGTGTACACGGTCATCCATGGTATCTCTGCCCTAACTATCATAAGGCTGCACACAAAATTGGCAAGGCTAAATCGCTTCACTTGTGTAAAAGTTGTCTGGCGAAAGACCACGACGGCAAAGAAATGGAGAGAACCACCAAAGAGGCACATGATAAAAGTAAAGGTGAGGGTAATAAAGTATCTGCTATGTCCATTGCTTCTAGAGAATGTCAAATACTTCCTACTATGATGCTGCCAGTGGTGGGGAGTAATAATAAGCATATACTGATGCAAACCTTACTCGACCAGTGCTCACAGAGGTCATTCGTTCTGCGGTCATCATTGCCACATCTCATGTGTACCAGCAAGGGTCAAAAGAATTTGTGTCTCCATGGTTTCACTGGTGAAGTAGATTCCAGTGACCATGATATAGTGGAGATTTTCTATGTATATAGAAGGAAGGTATGTCCCATCAAGGCTGTTGTGGTCGACATACTTCCCAGTTTCTATGTGGCATCAGAGATTCAACCACAAATGAAATATCTCGGAAGCAAGGGTTAAAACTGGCTGATGATCAACTCTCTGCTAACAATGGAGTTATGCTACTGGTCAGAGCTGAATATTACTACGACCTGGTTCACCCTGGATATCGGCGGATAAATAAGCTGATATTACTCCCCACAATACAATGATATACCATTTCTGGATCCTATGCAACTTCATCTCAAGACACAAAGGTGGAGGTAGTTACGGTCCTTGAAGTAGCTTTAAGCCCCAAAGACAAATACGTTAGGTCTACTGTTCCTGATAATCCATGCACTGATATAGATAAGCTATGGGACTTAGATAATATTGGAATTGACCCACATGAACTTGATCGGGAGTCCAAGCTAGCGTTGAGCTCGTACAAAGAAACTGTAACATATGATTCTGGCAGGGGTCAATATGTGGTAAAGCTCCCTTGGAATGACAATAAGAGTAAATTATCTACAAACTTCAATCTAGCGCTTGGTAGGTTAAGGGGCCTTCAGAAGCAGTTTGTCAAGGATCCAAATTATTGCGAAACTTATGTGTCAGTACTTAACGAGCAGGTACAACGTTGATTTTTGAAAGAGTAGATCCCGGTGAGTATGGGGATAACATTGATTACCTTGTTCACCATGGGATAAAAAAGGACAGTTCCACCACTCCTGTTCGTATTGTGTATGACTGCTCAGTTAAATAAAGTGATCGCTCTTATAGCCTGAATGATTGTCTGTACACATTGTCTGATTAGTCACCTAGTTGCTCCACAACAACAACAATAACTTCACCATGGAGCATGTGGGAGCCTGACCAGTCTGCCGGAGGTTATATGAAGGACAGGCTACGAATCATTAGTCACCTGGTTGCTACACAACAACAACAATAACTTCACCATGGAGCATGTGGGAGCTTGACCAGTCTGCCGGAGGTTATATGAAGGACTGGCTACGAATCATTAGTCACCTGGCTGCTACACAACAACAACAATAACTTCACCATGGAGCATGTGGGAGCCTGACCAGTCTGCTGGAGGTTATATGAAGGACTGGCTACGAATCATTAGTCACCTGGCTGCTACACAACAACAACAATAACTTCACCATGGAGCATGTGGGAGCCTGACCAGTCTGCCGGAGGTTATATGAAGGACTGGCTACGAATCATTAGTCACCTGGCTGCTACACAACAACAACAATAACTTCACCATGGAGCATGTGGGAGCCTGACCAGTCTGCCGGAGGTTATATGAAGGACTGGCTACGAATCATTAGTCACCTGGTTGCTACACAACAACAACAATAACTTCACCATGGAGCATGTGGGAGCCTGACCAGTCTGCCGGAGGTTATATGAAGGACTGGCTACGAATCATTAGTCACCTGGCTGCTACACAACAACAACAATAACTGCACCATGGAGCATGTGGGAGCCTGACCAGTCTGCCGGAGGTTATATGAAGGACTGGCTACGAATCATTAGTCACCTGGTTGCTACACAACAACAACAATAACTTCACCATGGAGCATGTGGGAGCCTGACCAGTCTGCTGGAGGTTATATGAAGGACTGGCTACGAATCATTAGTCACCTGGCTGCTACACAACAACAACAATAACTTCACCATGGAGCATGTGGGAGCCTGACCAGTCTGCCGGAGGTTATATGAAGGACTGGCTACGAATCATTAGTCACCTGGTTGCTATACAACAACAACAATAACTTTAGTCTGCACTATGCTCAAGTGTTAATCTCCATATCCCATTGACCATTAGAGTCGGCGGTGGGTGAGTATTCCAGCCTGGTACAGAGGGGCCACTGCACATTATGGAGGTTACTACAGTTTATGCAGTTTACCTTCCATATGGAGCATCACAATTATTCTTTACCTCCAGGTTCCTATTGACCATAGATCAACAGAGTGAATCAGCATCAGCAAAATGGGAATCAAACTCGCATTCTCTCTGTTATGAGTATAAAGTACTAACCATTGTGGCACCCACACAGTATAGATTAAGAGCTACTGGTTGAGAACCATTAGCCGATAACTATTGGTTGAAATGGTCTAGTGGTTGAGCTGTTCAGATACCCTTACTGTATGATGCCAAGGTCAGGTTGATATATTAGAGTATGTGCCTTTTGTCTGGCAACACCTCATAAATGTGGGAACAGGCTGGAGGTTATAACTATATGAATGCAGACATATACAGTATATAATTATATACCTATATATATATATATATATATATATATATATATATATATATACCGTATAAACGAATACATTACTATGCCCTCCTATATTCCTATTTTATTACATGTACCATGCATTCGTCTCTTGTAACATATCAAAGACAATATTATAATTGAATATATCGCCATTGTTTTACTGTGAGTATATTGCCAGATGTATGTGTATTATAGACTGATGTGAAATCCAAATATTGACCAGTTGTTTTATTATATATATTCCCCTGTGTATAGGAGATCACTGCAAGGACCAGGTCGGCTGGACCGCACGGCATGTGCCGACTACTTCAGGAAGCACCAGCTCCTCCCCCTTCCTCCCAAAGTACCAGGTAGTAATGCTAGGAGTCAGAATAGGTGCCACGTGTGTAGCCAAACAACTCGCAGACTCCGTAAAGCCACAAAATCCACATGGGAATGCCTCGAGTGTGAAGTGGCACTGTGCGTTGGACAGTGCTTCAACCAGTTTCACGCTCTAGTCAAATATTGAAGTGCCTGTAACAATGACAGTGAAAGTGACACTAAAATGTAGGATAATAATAATATCAAATAATGAATAAAAGTGAAAGGGACACAAATAACTAATAATAAGTGCCTTCATAACAATATGAACAAGTGAGAGTGACACTAAAATCTATATTATTGCTTACCTAACAATAACATAGTGAAAATGACACTATAAATTATCCTACTCCAGTGAAAGTGAACTATAATTAATAATAAAACTGAGTAAAATTAAAAGAGACACAAATAACTAATAATATGAACAAGTAAAATCTATATTATAGCATACCTAGCAATACATAAAAGTGAAAATGACACTATCAATTACCATAGTCCAGTGAAAGTGACACTAAGAATATAATAACAATACAAGTACAAGTGAGACACAAAAATAACTTCATAAAAATATCTTTATTGAGTGAAAATAACATAACAATTATAATAAATGGCAGAATAAACAATAAAAACACTCAAATCGCTTCCCGGCATAATTGCGGATGGGGCGACGAGTGCAATAGTGCGTCGTAGCCGGGGCCGCAGTTGAGCGTCCGGACATTTCTAGGTAAATATGCGCCAAAAGTTACCTCCACTAACATCGCCATAACTCCTGAGCCAGTTGAGCTAGAGAGCTCTACTCAATGCCAGTCTACACAACAAGGTAAGGAGTACATTATGACATGTGTTTGAATAGTGTAGCTATTGTATTAACGGAGATAGGCCTTTGTTTACTTGTGTTGATATTCAGCCAGATCACACGGATATGAGCGTTGTCATTTAGAATGGCTGCCTGGGCGGGAAGGGTTAAATTTTTGTTTTGTGTTTTTTTTTATCTAGACTGAAGGCCAATTATAGTAGTATGGTAGGCTACTCTGGAATATTGGTCTTACTACTGGGTATGGAATAGAATACTTTCTCCAAGTAAGATTTCTTCATCTCCTTAATATAATATCATGCCCTGGTATACTTGATCAAAGCATGGATTCTCGTCCTGACTGTTCGTGGTTCGAATCCCGGCTGATATCAAATGCAATTATTCATGTAACTTACGTACATTTGTGGGATATATATATATATATCTATATATATATATATATAAATATATATATATATATATATATATAATATATTTATATATATATACATTCACTGTGTCTCAGGAGGAAAGGGTATAACTTTGGGAAATTATATAACAAGGTATTCTAAGCTTAAGATGTTGTGGACAAAATATTCCAAAACTCAACTGGTATAGAGATATTGTATGTTGAAAATGGCGTTGTCTTAAATATTTCCCCATAAGACTGGCTTTGCTGTTCTAGTGTATACCATCCCTCCATCTAACTGCAATTATTTCAACATGTTATTGTAAAGATATTATAAGTCTGTAAGTTACAAACTTATTATAGCCATTAAATCGCTTTTGACCAGTTGGAAACTATCTGACATAGAGTACAAAGGAGTACAAAGGAAATCAAGCAACAACAGATATAGTGACCCTTCTAGGTTGCTTGTCCTCCAAAACACTGAGGATCAAGTGTCCAAACAGTGGTTTAGAGTGGGTAAGGGAACATTGGAAAGGGAACTACTGCCCTGGAACTAATGTCCGTGGCAGGATTAGGAAGTTAGTAGGGGACAGATGGGTTAGTAACTGAGGGGGGGATAAAATAAAGTTATTAATTTACAAACGCAGTCAGTCGCGGGTTTGATGCGAGATATTTGTCTAGGCGGAGTTTAAATGAATCAACGGTGATGCAGTCTATAACGCTTCGGGGAAGCCCATTCCACAAGTTGACAAATCGATTGAAGAAGAAATTCTTAGATTCGTGTGAGTTAAAAGATTTACCAATAATTTTGCAACCGTTTCCCCGCGTGTAATTAGCTTGGTCGATAGTGAAGTACTTACTACAGTACATATTGTCGATGCTTTTGATGATTTTGAACACTTGAATTAAGTCATCTCTTAATCTGCGCTGGGTTAAAGGAAATAGATTTAATTCTCTAAGACGCTCTTCCTATGGTTTGTTCTTTAGGCTAGGTATAATTTTGGTAACTCTACGTTGAACTCGTTCTAGCTTGTTTATATCTTTTTGGTAATAAGGGCACCAGGATTGAACGCAGTATTCCAGAAGAGGGCGGACTAAGGAATTGTAAAGGGTTAGGATAACTTCTTTGGATTTATGCTCAAATGACCTGCCTATAAAGCCAATAATTTTGTTTGCCATCTTAACAACTTCTGAACATTGTTGACTCGGTTTTAGGTTACTCGATATTGTTACTCCCAGATCGGTTTCTCTGTTTACATTCTTAAGCTGAGTGCCATTCATCGAATAGTTTGCTTTCTCATTTAGGTATCCGATATGTAGTACTTTACATTTATCCGCATTGAAACTCATTTGCCATATTTGGGCCCAACATGACAATTTATCTAGATTGTGTTGCATATCGTCAACTTGTTCTTTTGAGAGTACGCTATTTGCAATTTTTGTATCGTCAGCAAATTTTGAGATTGTAAAGGTGAGACCCTCATCTATGTCGTTGATGTAAATTAGAAAGAGAATTGGTCCTAGTACCGATCCCTGGGGTACCCCGCTACTTACATTGGTCCATTTAGATGCCTTACCGTTTATGACTACTCTTTGCTTTCTGTCGCTAAGCCAATTTTCTATCCATTTCAACACACCGTCTTGTATTCCATGCGCTTTTAGTTTTAGCAGTAAACGTTTGTGGGGAACTTTGTCAAAGGCCTTTTGAAAATCAAGATATATAATATCTACAGCTTTACTCTCATCGTAGAGGTTGAGGATATCGTGGAAGAAGTCTAAGAGGTTTGTTAAACAGGAACGTTTTTTACGAAAGCCGTGTTGAGTATCTGTAAGTATGTTATTTTCCTCTAAATGATTTACGAGTCTGTCTCGTATGACCGTTTCTAGCATTTGACATACAACTGAGGTTAAGCTAATTGGACGATAGTTACAGGGTAGGGATTTGCTGCCTTCTTTGAATATCAGTGTTACGTTGGCTAGCTTCCACTGAT
Organism: Paralithodes platypus; assembly: GCA_032716605.1. Classification (NCBI taxonomy): domain Eukaryota; kingdom Metazoa; phylum Arthropoda; class Malacostraca; order Decapoda; family Lithodidae; genus Paralithodes; species Paralithodes platypus. The sequence goes on from CM064540.1 coordinate 31,416,551, forward strand.
CAGGCATAGTTCCAGACTGCAAGGATTTATTGAATAGTAATGTCAGTGGTTTGGAGAGCTCATCCTTAGCTTCCTTTAGAACTCTAGGCGAGATTGTATCAGGTCCAGGCGTTTTATTTACCTTGAGTTTATCTAAACAATTCAATACTTCTCTCTCTGTAACGGTGATATTGCTTAGAACATCCGAATTATCAATCTGAATCGGTGATGGTGTAGGGATATCACTGAGGTCTTCTGTTGTAAAAACTGATGCAAAGAAGGTATTGAGGGCATTACTCATTTGTACTTCGTCTTTGGTGTACTCTCCATTTTCATCGACTAACGGTCCAACAGTTGAAGTAACTACTTTTTTCTTTCTGATATAACTATAGAATTCTTTCGGGTTTGTTTTACTTTGATTCGCAATATGTAACTCAAAGGTCTTTTTACTTTGCTTAATTAACTTTTTTGGCTTTGCGTCGTAGCTCTACAAATTTCACCCGTTCTTCGTCATTTTGTGAGGATTTTAATCTATCATTAGCAAATTTTTTAGCAAGCAGGCAGTTTGAAATATCTTTATTCCACCATTTGGGCTTATTATTGTGTCCTGGACGCCGTATTTTCGATGGTATGCAGTCTTGCACTGCTTTTAGGTAAATGGTTTCGAATAACTTCCAAGATGTATTTATGTCGTTATTGTTAATTAAAAAGCTCCAGTCAGTTTCTTTAACCCTTAATTAGCGGCGAGCAACATAAGTCGAGTTAAATAAAGCTGGACTATGTGGCGGTGCTCGACATATATCGTGTGGCAATTTCAGCACGTAATGTTGCTGAGAGAGAGAGACGAGTGGTGGCAGGAGAGTAGCGAGGGTATGACTGCTCCAGACCACCGCGGCGAACCTACTGACACGAATCCCACCTCCTCCCTCCCTCTCTCACTCGCTATATACGGAATTGTATGGGGAAAGTGCCTAATTACATGCTTTTTGCACTCGCGTTGCACGGTTATTGCAAGAAAACTAGATATCATAAAAGGATCGCTATGGTGTCATTCGAAAGCTCTGTTTATGCCCTTTCAGGGATAGATACTTGTTTTACGTTCTGGGTCTTATTTAGGCATGAAAATGATCACGTGAACAGCCCTATTTTGGCTAAAAACACCCCGCTGGGCGGTACATATAAATAAACCGCATAGGCCGCTCGTAAGGTGTTAAACATAGCTCTAAGTTTATGGAAGTTTGCTTTCTTGAAATTAGGGACTTTTTCGATGCTACTATTTGGTTCGTTACTAGTAAACTTTAAAGTGAAAGTTATCGTACGATGGTCGCTGTTACTGAATTCATCACCAACATTCAAATTCTCTATTAATTCTTCTTTTGTTGCAAGTACAATGTCAAGAACGTTATTACCACGGGTCGGTGTACGAACAAATTGATAAAGCGAACTCTCTTGCAAGTTCGTATACAATTCATGTCCGGAGTGTGAAGTAAGAGTATCGCCCCACTTGGTCACAGGTAAATTAAAGTCGCCAAAAATTACGGTATCTTGTGAGTTACTTATATCTGCAATTTGTTCGTAAATTTCTCGGTCAGTTTGCACTGATTGAGCTGGAGGTCTGTATATTAATGCAAGTATTATTTTTGTACCTTTATTATTCTTTATTAGCACAAAAGATGCGTCGACGTTCACAATTTGAGGTTTTGACAAGAGGGTAGGGTTAAGACTTTCTTTGATATAAAGTAAAACGCCACCTCCATTTCGATTTATTCGGCTTTTCTCAAACATTACATAACCGGGAAGTGAATACTCTTCTACAAAGTCTCTATCTTCTGTATTGAGCCAAGATTCTGTTTTGCCAATCACATCATCATTTTCTGTAAACGCTAGCTCCTCTAAATCTGAAAATTTATTGCGTATGCTACTAGCGTTTGCATAGAAAACCTTTAAATTTGTTATTTTAGAACTCACGGAACGCTCTTTAATAATATTTTTGGTTCTTGTCGGATCTACATTTATGTTCATGGCTGTCCTCGATCCTCGCTGTCTTCGGTCGTTATCGCTGGTGGTCCTCGGTTGCCTCTGTTTTTTTCTTGGCGTTGGATGATTTATGTCACTGCTGCTTCTTCTCGGATGGCGTTTTTTGATCCATGGCTGCGGACTACGTCGTCCATTACAGTGATGCGGGGGAGGACAGTACATAAAGCCTTCAATATATTTTTAATCGTTGGGATTTGGACTTTTTGTTATGGTACAGTTTATGATTAGAATACCTTTTTTTATAACTTCCCAAAGTTATGCCCTTTCCTCCTATGACACCCTGTATATATATATTTATTAGTGGCCCCTCCATCATGGACGATATGCCTATTAGTATAATAGTCCCCTTTCAAGGACCCGCGGTTCATATGTTTGAAACACCCGGCGCAGGGGAAAAAAATCATACATCATAAACGTAACGCTAATTCTTTTATGGAATCGTCTTTATGATTGGGTACTCACTACTAATAAACTTCGTAAAAAATAGAAAATAAACATTAACTTAAAATGTATTATATTAAGGCTTTCCGGCTCATGGATATCTTATGTGGATTCTAGCCGAGATGCTGCATCCAGCGACGCCATACTTCCTTCCTTTCCCTGCGAGCATCTTGTCCAGACGTGCGCTGCCTGGCTCGGCTATATTCTTCGTTCGCTCAACTCTAGTGAGTCTTTTGCTCATTTGTATATATCTGAGTTGCAATAGAATAGGTTTAGACTAGCTAGATCAGGCAGCCCCATTGGTAGGCCCGCATGGAAGTGTTAAATTGGGGTATTATTGTGAAGGCGCCATATTAGCCCTGTGGGTCCGCGCCTCATGTGTTTTTGTTTGTGTTCTGCGTCATAAATTTGCTGATTATCTATTAGAAAGGAAGCTCCTTTCTCCGCAGGATAATGCTTCAGGCCGTCGCTACGAGGCAGTTGCATTTTTATATTGTTATTAGCAGGTGTTCTGATCTAAGAGTTATCACACGTGGTGTGGAACTTTCCAGTGTCCGTGTCTGCTCCTTCCCTCGTCCATGGGGTTTTCTCCACTCGCTGCTGCCGTCTTCAGAGGTAAGAGTAACAGATTCAAGATGATGATTACTATGTGCCTCGTGGCCAGCCTCAGTAGGGGTATTCTTAATATGCTATGGGTGTTATTATTATTATTTAAATGCTTAACCCTTAATTAGCGGCTCACCACATAAGTCGTATTTAATAAAGCTGGACTATGTGGCGGCGCTCGACATAGGTCGAGTGGCAATTTCAGCACGTAATGTTGCTGAGAGAGAGAGACAAGTGGTGGCAGGAGAGTAGCGAGCGTATGACTGCTCCAGACCACCGCGGCGAACATACTGACACGAATCCCAGCTCCCTCCTCCCTCTCTCACTCGCTATATAAGGAATTGTATCGGGAAAGTGGCTAATTACATGCTTTTTGCACTCGCGTTGCACGGTTATTGCAAGAAAACTAGCCATCATAAAAGGACCGTTATGGTGTCATTCGAAAGCTCTGTTTATGCCCTTTCAGGGATAGGTACTTGTTTTACGTTCTGGGTCTTATTTAGGCATGAAAATGATCACGTAAACAGCTCTATTTTGGCTAAAAACACCCCGCTGGGCGGTACATATAAATAAACCGCATAGGCCGCTCGTAAGGTGTTAATAATTACCATGTTAGCCCTAAGATGTGACCCTCGTTCTCATGTGGTGATATTATACAATCATGTTAACAGGGTGTCAGGAGACGTCCTGGCGGACTTAGGGGTGTTTTTGAGAGTGCTGATTTTCCCAAATAAGTCGGTACGTTCAAAACGTTTGATTTTTTCTTCCGGCGATCTTTCTGTGTATTGATGCCGGATACTCACCTCGCAGGCGAGAAAGGAATTTACCAAATTACTCGGAGTGGTGTGCTGTACCACTAAAACTTCCGGCGGAAATGCTGATTCCCAAGGGAAGTATCTCAGGGCCGAGTGAACTCGCCCTGACAGGGGGGGTGGGGTTTTAGCTCCATCATGCCTCTTGTCAATCTCTGTGCTACACCTACTTGCTCTCTTATCCCTGTTTTTGCACATAAACTTTGCATAAAGTGTGTGAAATGTCTCGATATATCACAAGGTATTTGGGTGTAAAAAAAAATTGCCATCTGTTTCGAACTTCGTTCTACATTATTTGGTAAAAAAGATCATTCGTGTCTAGTAGCACTCAAAGATATCAAGAACATTGTCAATGCTTACACAAAAGACATTGCCCATAAGGCCCTTCATTGCGGTGATGAAGCTCTCTGGGAGCACTTAGTTATTAAGTCGCCAGTTCTGAAATTAATGCCAGCCAAGTCTATTAACTCTAAAGCTAAATCTCAAATGTTATCGAAAGAGTTAGTAAGTAGTGGAGATAGCAGTGACTCTAGCAAGGAACCCCCTCCCCCCCCCCCCCCCCCCGGGCCGCCATAAGAGGGGACGCTCACCTTCGCCAAGTGACCACTCTAGATTCAGATCAAGGTCCCCCCTCAGGCAGTCCAGACAGTCTTCGGTGGAGTCCTCGAGGTCCCACAAGAGACGCAAGGATGATACGGCGGCAGCTAGCCACAGAAAATCAGAAAAGGGGCATAAGAGCACCCGCAAGGAGGAGACGCAGTCACGGCACCGGTTACCGCCGGAGTCGCGACCACTTCCCTCCACCTCTACCTCCATATTGTCTAACGTCCAATCTGGCAGCTCGGAGGTAGGGACGGAGGGGACAGAGTCGACTCCCAGGGAAGAGTCTAGGGAATCTTTAGGTGCACCTCAGGAAGGACATTTTGCTATATATACCCAAATTAAACTTGAACTTACCAGTCAGTAGACCTCCTATAGTGTCACAACGAGTGCTAGCTGAACAGTACCGTGGCTATACGACCTGCAGACACCCAGTCTTGGACAACTCCCAGGTGAGTCAAGTAATACCAGATTCACAAACTCCTTCTGATCAGGGTCGAAGTATTTGGAGACAAGCTGAACCCTCAAATGTGGAGAATAGTGTTCGTTTTCAGGAAAGTGTTAGGGCCAGTGACATTATGGAGACCATCCCCTCCTCAGTACCTTACCTAGTGTGGCCAGTAAATGGTCAAGGGTCGGAACAACGGCAACAATCGCCGGAACTCATAGAAGTGCAGGATGACCCGGAGGACATAGAACTGTCCTCAGCACAACCCAGGCATACTGAGGAAGGGTCTGAGATAGGTTCAGAATCTTCCAAAGAATCACATAGTAAATGAATAACTACTGATGATCTAGACTATATTCTACATAAGGCTAAGCGACAATACAATGTGCCTAAAACTCAGGATCCTCCCACCACTACACCGGGAGCTTCCCCGATAGAGTTACTTGTGCGGCCTCTAGAAACTTCCAGGGTTGTACCACCTAATATGTCCCTCCCCCAATTTAACGTCATCCCGGCAAACACTACGGCAAGCGGCACGGCAGTGCCCACCTCATTAACAACAACCAATGTTCGTGTTATAACTGATGTTACTCCCCCACCTCTTGACAAAAATCCACACGGAAAAGGCCCTATGCCTCTTCTGTATGGTCCCGACTGCTCTTGGATTCCAGTAATAGCGAAAAACCCGAGTGTAGCACTGACAACCATATCGGGGGAGATCCCTGTTCGTAGTGAGTGGGCTATAGAGGTTAGTAAGAGTAAGAAGCTGAGGGCCAAAGTTGCACAAGGGCAATTATTGGATGTACCTATCAAAGCTCTTCCTAATGTATATTTCCTGAATTTTTGGTGTACTCTGCTACTCCAGCATTACCTCCCGCATCCTCTGCATGACTGATTGCGGATTGGTCAAAGTCTGACGGCGTGAACGATATTAAATAGCTCAATACGCTAACGCAGGAGTTGGATACAACTCCAGTTCTAGATAAGTCTCACAATCCAGTTGTGCATGCGGGGCAGGTAGGTCTAGGTCCGTGAGTTGACTAGAAGGCGGAAGCTCAACAGTTTGCAGCTACTATCACATCAAAATCCTCCCACCAATTATCTCAGGATAACCACAATTGGTTTTCAATGCCGATCAATAAAGCCGGAGGGGTGTTCCCTGCTCTTTTTAATTTCCTGTCGGCTCCCAAATTGTCTCTCTATGACTTGCAGGAACCCTTTTCAACCCCTCCTCTAGCACACTTAGACAGAGACTTAAATCTGCGAAACAAAGCATTTAGACTATTTTCACAATTTATTCTTAGCCGCCAAATAGCCCAGTCCATCACGAGGATCAGAGCCGCTATTTCTGACCAAAATGTAAGGAAGGCCACCGAACTATCAAGGCGGCTTCTTTTACAGAACTCCTTCCAGTCCTTGGGTGACATCCGAATAGCCTAGTTGGAGGCTGTTCGTGCACGTCAGGACTTAAGAGTATCTATGGTTAAGAAGTTACCGAACAACATTGGTCGCCGGGTAACCCTCTCCCCTGTATTAACTGCTTCTTTGCTAAATCTAGAAACGTGGAAGGCAGTTTATAATATGGTTGATAGCTTGCAGCCGAGTACCTCCCAGCCTAGGGAGGAGAACTTTAAGAAACCATACTCCAAATTTAAAAGCGGAGGTAAGTCACAACACTCTGGTGCTAAGCAGCCCATTCAGGGAACCATGCTTCCTCCGGCGCAGGGAGCTACTCAGCACAAGCCTAGACAGGGAAAATATTCAGGCAAGTGGCATAATAAGAATAAGTCACAACACAAGTCAGATCAGGGAGCGATGCCAGCCAAAACCAGCCAACCATCTACCCCTACCCCACCACCAACAAAAAACTAGTTTGTCAAATTCTCTCTCTCCCGGGGCCTATCGAAGGCGAGTTGGATCCTAGGGTAGTTCCGCAGGACAGGCCCAGTCAAGTAACAGGGTCATTATTATGTATGGCAGGAACATTGGTCTGATTGAATTAGAAGTGTACTTTCTCGTGCTGTAGTTTAATAATATGACCAATTATCGGTGATACAGCAAATAATTCTTGAAAGTCAAACACAGTCGAACAAATTTGCGTGGGAATATATCTGGTTCCGAGGTTGGTGTGAGTCGACCCTTGAAGGAGAATACATCTGCCTGATCATTATTCATTCTTTTCATTTACGGATATTGTTTGATCTTTGTTTTAGAAACAACACTATATTTAATAAGTCTTACTAAGTGTTTGTTGAAGGTTTGTGATTATATAATACAGGGCTGCCACAAGAATCACTTTAGCATTCTCACTTTTCTGCAAACCATTATTGTTGTCGTGCTATTCTTACCTCATAATATGTTCAGATCTGTTCTCAAAATTGTCTACTCAATTCTACTCTACTCCCTCTCTCTCTCCTCCTCTTCTACCTCCCCCCCCCCCTCTAATCCTCCTCCTTCCTCACTCACCCTCTTTCTCTCTTTTTCACTAATCCTCCTTCTTCCTCCTCCTCCACGTTCACCTCACTCTCCATTCACCTGCACCTTAAGGGGAGATTTCCACTTGAGGGATTATTTTCTGAACCCCTTTCTCCCTAATGTTTAGCCACAGTGCTTTTGAGATTTTAAGAAGTTAACCCCCATGAGTTTGCTGATTTCAAGACCTTTCGCCCCATTTTTGTCATCTTTAAGACCTTTCGTGCCATATAGGTGTCGATTTTTTCATGGCGAGCCTGTAATTTAAGAAGAGCCGGCCTTAGGCCGGGATACTTTTCTACCAATAAATGTACACATTTATCTTGAAATGGGGTCTAGAGGGTGTCATTTTATACTAACTTGATGGAGGTCTAGGGAACAAACTAAAAGCCTTTCCTTAATCTCCTATTTCCATTTGTGTCCTCTTCCTCTTTCGTTTTCTCCCTACTACTCGTTCACAACTTCAACTTCTTCTTCCTCTTTCTCCTTCTCCTTTATTCACGCCCTCCCTCTTCCCACACCTTTCTTATCCATCTCCACCACCACCACCACCACCCCCACCTTCCCTTCCACTAAACACCTCCTCCATTTAACTTCTCTCCCTTCCTCCTCTTGATCCACATTCTCCCTTCTCTTCCTCCCTTCTCCTCACCCATTCACGTTCACGTTCTCCCTCTTCTTTCTCCCCCCCCCCCCCCCCTCCCTTTTTTCGCCTTCACCTCTCACCATTGTGCAACTACCAACTTCGAAGAAACTTCTCACTTAATCATGCCACGAAAGTTTCTAATACTATAAGTAATTAATTTCCTCAATTCAATCTCACTCTCACAGAGGGCCAATTATGCATGTTTATTTTCAGATGTATTTAGCATTTATATAAATGGATTTCAAACCAAGTACATTTGTTGTATGTACTTCATATTCAGTCTATTTTGTCATACATTATTATCAACCGTATACTAGTAAAGGATTATTACTGACTTTAACTTATCATCCAATATGATTAATGTTGAAATAATGATAGTCTACAACATAATTTGTATAATGTTGTGGAAATGCAAGTTAGTTTATGTTTTTATTGATATGTCTACATCATTAATTAACACTTTTAGTGCGGGAAGTTCTATAGGGAAGAATACACCCTGGCGGGGACTTTCCTGCTATATCTGCTCAATATGCATCGCCTTAGCGCCATATCCATACCCTTGACCGAATTCAAACGAGTTCTAATGATAACATAGGGTCAAATTCTCCCCATAAAAGTCTTCAATCATTTATTCAGATCCATATTTGGAAATATTGAGCGAAACTTTGCTTGTTCTGGCACCGCTCACGGGCCACTCCCCAAGCGTATTATTACTGTTTCCGTCTCCCTCTTTTGTATTTTACGATCGATATATCTCGATGAAATAAACTTTTATTTCATCAAGTTTGTGTTTAGAAAACATTATGTGTTATGGCTAATAACATAACATAGATCTCACATTCGTACCTTGTACCTGTCACAAAAATAAATGCAGAAGTAGCCCTATTTTTTGTCATATTTCTGCTTCTAAAACACCTCTTGTTTGAACACAGATCCTCTCACAACCAATGCATGTAGCAGACTGACATTAGTATAGGTGGCAAGCTTAGAAGCTCATGGAAGTGCCTGGCAACAGGCGGAGTAGGTTGGTGCCACCAGCTCAGCCGATAACACCAATGCGTATGGGTACAGTATAGTCCTGTTATATACTGTATATAGGATGTTTCCATAAGTCCCTCACAGTGAAAAGGTTAAACGGTTATTAGAATTTATGCTGAAATATTGCCACACTCGTCTGAGACTTTGAAAGATTGAATCCTAAATCTGAACCATTTGGTATATTATCTAGCACTGCCATATCTCGTTTAGTTTCATTACAGATTATATCTATCTATATATTGCCGGACACTGTGATCCCCGAAGAGGTGGCCACATATATAACGCCCCCATGCACCTCTGTCTCCAGTCAGTAGATGCCATCCAGCACCGCTTTCACAAATATACTTCTTGACTCCATCGTTCCACCTCTCTCTTGGTCTACCTTTTCCTCTCTGTCCTTCCACCTCAATCTCGTACACTCTCTTAGGTATTCTCTCACATCTCATACATTCCACATGGCCGAACCATCTAAAGGTGTTCCTTTTGACAACTTAGAGGTTGGCAGACTGGGAGTCAAAGTATTACATTTTTCCCTTGCCCCTCAAGTTTCCCTTCATAATTGTTGATGGGCACAGGGCCCTGGGTGGGGCTTTGGTGTCCCAGGCATTTGTGCATCCTCCTCAGCCCCTAGCCTGGGAGTGGCTTCGGTCACATTGGCTTTCTTAGTGGTAAAGCAGGAAGGGTTCTGTGGGGGTGCTTGGTTATGGTCTTGGCCTTGCTCGGGACCTTAGGGCTGTTCAGTCAGACAGCCTGGGAACAACAACAACAACAACCATGGGGACATCACACACCTTTGTTTTAACCAAACATTCAGATAACATACTATACTCTGTTCATTCCCCACACATTCTGACACCTTTGCACCTTCATACATGCTCTTCACTGCTTTGAGCAACTTGCCATCTACTCCGTATATTCAAAGTACTTTCCACAGACCTACTCTATCAACTCTGTCATAGGCCTTTTCCAAGTCCATAAAGGAAGCATGAAACTTTTGTCCCTTCTCCAGATATTTCTCCACAACACATTTCACGACAAAAATCTGGTCTACACATCCTCTTCCCTTCCTAAACCCGCCCTGCTTGTCACCTACCCATTTCTCTGTTCTCGCTCTCATTCTCACGATCACTACCCTACTGTACATCTTCCTTACTACGCTTAGAAGACATATCCCCCTGTGGTTACCACACACTCCTCTTTCCCCTTTGCCCTTATACAGGGGGACTATTATGCCTGTCTTCCAGTCATCAGGTGTACTCCCCTTCTCCCATGCTAGTTTACTCATTTTCAATACCTATTCGATCACTATCTCACCACCATACTTCAGCATTTCCCTTCTCACTCCATCTATTCCTGATGCTTTATCCATCTTCACTCTTTTTATGGCTTCAAACACTTCTGACCTCCTGATCCCCACCTCCTCCTCCACTACTTGTCTTCTTCTCCCTCCCATACCCCAATCCAACTACGTTGCTGGTTTTTCATTCATTACGTTCAACAATTTGTTGAAGTACTCCCTCCATCTCTTGACTTTCTTTTGCTTCTTGGCTAGTGGGGCAGCTAAGGTAAATATAGCATAACAATTGAACATTTTGTGAGGATAGCACCAAATCTGGCACACACAATCAAATAGTCAATATAATCAAAATTAAATATTGGGCCATCATAGGTTTACCCTACATTGGCTTTAGTAGCCCCTTTTCAATTACTTTACATAAGAGTTCTTAACCCTTAACTGTCGGCGCGTAACTTATGTCGTGTGAAATAAATTTGGACAAAGTGGCGGTTCACAACTTATGTCGTGCGCCATTTTCAGCACGTAATTTTGCTGAGAGAGAGAGCTGAGCGGTGTGAGGAGCCTAGCAACTGTATGACCACTCACCACCACCGCGGTGGACCAACTGAAGTGAATCCCACCCTTCCCTCCCCTCTCACACTCGCTACACAGGAAATTATGTAGGGAAATTACCTAATTACAGGGTTTTTGCACTCGTGTTGCACGTTCGTTGCAAGAGAACCAGTGGTCGTACAAGGATGGTTTGGGTGCCATTGGAAAGCTCTGTTTATGCCCTTTCAGGGATAGATACTTGTTTTACGCTCTCGGTCTTATTTAGGCATATAAATGATCACGTAAACAACCCTATTTAGGGTAAAAAAAAACAACGCTGGGCAGTACGGTCAAATAGACCACCTAGGCCGCTCGTAAGGGGTTAAGCACTGATATATGCCCCAAACTGTATACCATGGTAGAGATGATAAATTAGTCTCAAATGACTCGTCTGGACATGGGTAATAACATATATTCAGACATTGATTAGCTAATTTTGACCGTTTGATTAGTACAGTCTGCTGTAGTTTATCATCTTGCTACAAATTGGTAAGTAATGTTGCCATTTGCCACTAATTTGTTGAATTACAGGGACCAGTACAAGTCAAACGGTCAACATTAGCCAAACATTGTCTGAATTATGTTGTTGCCCATGTCCAAACGAGTCATTTGAGGCTAGTTTGACATATCTACCATAGTATACAGTTTGGGGCAAACCTCAGTGCTTAAGAACTCTTATGGAAAGTAATTGAAAGGGGGCTGCCAAAGCCAATGTAGAGTAAACCTATGATGGCCCAATATCTAAGTTTTATTATATTGACTATTTGAATGTGTGTGCCAAATATTTGACTTTTATCACAAAATGCACAATTGTTATGCTAATTTGGCCCACTTCTATACGCTTTCTTTTTCTCTTCAACACCTAGTATTACCTCTTCAGTCCACCATGCTGTACTCTTCACTCCCCTCCCTCTTCTCCTAACTCCCCATACCTCCTAATAAGCTGCACACATCTCTTCCTTAAACATTTTGCTTACCTCTTCGACTTACTCCAAACACTCAAAGTCAAACCTACCTAGCTCTTGAACTCTTCCTCCTGTAACCTCTCCACCCTCTTCACCACTCCACCTCCCTTTCACCTACGTCTAGCTCTCTTCACCCACTTCTTCTGTATCCTAATTTTAGCTACTACTACATAATGGCCAGACAATCCCCCCCCCCCCCCCAATACCCCTATATACCCTACATCTAGCACATAATTCTTAATTTGTTTATCCACACACATATAATCAATCAGTGCCTTCCGTTCCACTATTTCACTCTTCCTCCTGCACTCCACTTTCCATGTGTACCTGTGTATCATTCTGTGTCGGAAGAAGGTGTTGGCTATCCACAGCCTCCTCCCCACACATACGTCTATTATGTTACAGATTCAAAAATGTTAAATATACATATAGTGGTTAGTTGTTCACGGAAAACATGAAGTGAGAGAACGCTTTCCAAACCACAAAATAATATTAACATTGATTTGATGATCTAATAATCCGCTCCAGCTCCATTTGTGATTGGTCAATTAACCTGAACTAAACTACAGCTTATCTGGCTTACTAACAACCTTTGACAGAATATAGAGGTAAGGTTGATTGCCATTGGTCAATTAACCTGAACTAACCTACAGCTTATCTGGCTTACTAACAACCTTTGACAGAATATAGAGGTAAGGTTGATTGACATTTATGTGTTTGTATTTCCTGTACAAATATCATACTGTAGCCTACTATTTACATCTGCAGTCATACGGCCATTTCTTTTCTTTTTAACCTGAGGAGGTTTCCATTTGAGGGATTTTACTCTGGACCCCTTTCTCCCTCATGTTTAGCCCCATTGCTTTTGAAACTTTAAGATGTTCGCTCCATTAGATTGGCGATTTTAGAACTTTCGCCCTATTCCTGTCAATTTTAAGACCTTTCATGCCATGTAGCTGTCGATTTATTCCTGGCGAGCTATAGCTAACCTGTAATTTAAGAGAAACCGGCCTTCAGCCGGGACGTTTTTCTACTGAATAATGTACAAATTTATCTTGAAAGGGGGTATAGGGGGTGTAATTTTAAGCTTGATGGAGGTCTTGGGAACAAACTAAAAACCTCCCCTTAAAGATTATGATGCTTATTGACAGTTTAATCTGGCTGTTTCTTGACGATTTTAATTAGCTTATGTAGGATCTGTGGGAAGTCAAAGGGTAAAGACTCTCTCATTTAACCTCAGACTTACAAATACCCTTCCAAATCTGAATAAATTGGTCTAATAATAGGTAATAATAAACTGGCAAGGGTTGTCCTTCTCACAGGGGACAGGTCCGCTTGGGAGCGCTTTGTGTATGGCCAATCTCATAACAGGGAGTAAGACGTCCGGCAATAGATAGATAGATAGATAGAAACATGGATAGAAAGATAGACTCTATCTATCTATCTCTCTAATATATCTATCTAGATTGATAGATAGATAGACCAAAACAATGGATATAATAGTTAACTATTACTTCGTTTAATCACACTAACAGTGTCCTCTTATAATTGATGTTGTATTCCATTCATAATTTAATTGAAGTCGAAGCTCAGTAATTAAAACAGGGACATGTCAAATTATCGCCTTTTTGATATGGTCAGAGGTTATATTTGATGTATTATTTCTTAGTATATGGAATTCTACCCTATTTAATGTATATTTTTATATTTCATGGGATTGACAATGATATGTATATTGAAATAGTTTTGTTTTCTATCGTTTAACAACTTGTGTCTTTTTTTATTGGTTATTCGATTACAAACTAAATATATATCGTATATTCATATATTTGTAAGCTATTAATTTGTCGTTTTTTATTCTCGTCTGTCCATCACCGACCCATATTATAAAAGTTGGGATAGATTTCTCTCCCTCTGATCCCCGCACATATAACTTAAGGGGAGGGTTTTAGTTTGTTCCCTAGACCTCCAGCAAGTTCAAAATTACACCCGCTTTACCCCCTTTCAAGATAAATGTGTACATTTTTCGGTAGAAAAATTTCCCGGCCGGAGGCCGGTTCCTCTTAAATTACAGGCTCACTATAGCTTGTCAGGAAAAAATCAACACCTAAATATTTTGTTTTTTTCTATATTCCATCTACTCCCTCTCGGACATAGGCTGAGAGCCTTTACACTACACCGCTGAACACGGTGAGGCCCGTGAGGTCCTGTTCCAGTCTAGGGAGTGAGACATGCGAAGCACCCCGGCTCGAAGCAACTCCATCTCTGAAGCCGCTTCACCTCTGCACTTCACCGTCTCATCCCCCACACTCAGACCCTCACTCTCAGAACGCCACCTATTGAGCAATCAACTCACTAGGTATTGCCCCCCTATAACATATTTTGAATATGGGAATATTCATAGAATGTATTTTTTTTGGCACGAAAGGTCTTAAAATTGACAGAAATGAGGCGAAAGCTCTTAAAATTGCTAAACTAATGGGGCGAACGTCTTAAAATCACAAAAGCCATGGGGTTAAACATGTGGGAGAAAGGGGTCAAGACAAAACACCTTCAAGTGGAAATCTCGCCTTAACATTCCTCCCCTTCACCCAGCCTCCTAAAATACTCCACCTCGTTCCCGATTGTTACCTCTTTCTTTATATATGTATATATATATATATATATTATATATTATATATATATATATATATATATATATATATATATATATATATATATATATATATATATATATATATATATATATATATATATATATATATATATACACTTAATAAATATATAAAGTAAAACACATACAAAATGGATCCAGGAAGGATTTAATACCACACACACAGAAGGAAATACATTTATTAATTTCACTCCCAACACCAAACACTTCCCCATGAAATTAATGAAAGCATGTGATCGTCCTGGGATTCGAACCTGGGTTACCACGTACAGATCTTAACCCTTATTTAGCGGCGAGCAACATAAGTCGAGTTAAATAAAGCTGGACTATGTGGCGGCGCTCGACATAACTCGAGTGGCAATTTCAGCACGTAATGTGGCTGAGAGAGAGAGACAAGTGGTGGCAGGAGACTAGCGAGCGTATGACTGCTCCAGACCACCGCGGCGAACCTACTGACACAAATCTCAGCTCCCTCCCTCCTCCCTCTCTCACACTCGCTACATACTCAATTATGTACTGAAAGTACCGAATTACCTGCTTTTTGCACTCGCGTTGCACGGTTATTGCAAGAAAACTATCCATCATACAAGGATCGTTATGGTGTCATTCGAAAGCTCTGTTTATGCCCTTTCAGGGATAGGTACTTGTTTTACGTTCTGGGTCTTATTTAGGCATGAAAATGATCACGTAAACAGCCCTATTTTGGCTAAAAACACCCCGCTGTGCGGTACACATAAATAAACCGCATAGGCCGCTCGTAAGGTGTTAAACACTCTAATCATTACACCGTCAAGACAGTTATAAGCACAGCACATAACTACGATTAATATCGAACCTCGAAACTGCGAAAGTAGCACATTGTCGCGGTTTAGAGGTTCGAACTTGGGGGTTCGTTGCCCGATTTTGGGTCCCTTAATGGATAGTCCCATTTTTGTGTCACGTCCAGATTTACTGTAGTCTATGCTGGATATTAATCTAATCATGTACTGTACCCAAACTAATACCATAGGTGTTGATTTTCTCCTGGAGAGCGATAGCGAGCCTGTAGTTAAGAGGAACCAGCCTTCGGCCGAAACATTTTTCAATCGAAAAATGTACAAATTTATCTTGAAGGAGGGTCTTGTGTGTGTTTTTGTTAAGCTTGATGGAGGTCGATTTAGGGAGTTAACTAAATAATTGAAAACAAATAACAAATAAATACACCCATCCCCCCTTAAGGATTTAACCCATTGCCTGCGGGAGGCATTCCCAAACACCATGACAATTTATAGCAATTTACAGGCTTTTAAAGCCTCTTAAAGCCTTTACAATCGAGTGCGAGGGAGCGGAAGTGCAACAGGCCACACGTCCTTCCTCCAGCCAGCCGTCCGCGGCACTGAGGAATCTGAATCATGGTCTCGCGAGATATACAGCGCTGCCAAAGGCAAATGTAGCATGACATTAGTGATATTTACTCATTTTAGCGAATGTCTATGGTAGTGCTGTGGGTGAAGCCCGTGAGTTACGAAACTCATTTTGGTGTCATTTTGAAGATATTCTGTTCTAGTTTTTGGCTGAATACATTTAATTTCATTCAGACACTTGCCTAATCAATCAGGAGTGCCTGAATGATCCCTAATATGGCAGAAACATTCCCGCAGCCAAAGTGTTACTCTATTATAGGCTGTCTAACACTAAGCAATTTTATTTAGCCTAGGAAAGATTTGTGGTATTCAAACGCTACACTGAGAGTTCGTTCTCCATTTTCTCTCTCTATATATATTTTTCCAGTTAACTTAACCCCTACTGTACCAGAGGGTATTACTATAAATGTAACCTCCAGTACCAAGCATTGTGGTCACAATGGCTTCAAAGTCAAGAGAGAACATCCTCTCACCACGAAAGCTGAAAGAGTACTGAGCCAGCTCGCCCGTGGGACCTTATATACACTCTGAGCAGTGTTGCCAAGGTCTCAAAGCAGTGTTTACAAGTCATGGTGCCAGGTACTGCTCGGTACAAGGACTGATTGTTACGGACGTATGTCATACGGCACTGGTACTGGCGAGTTACTTTTTTACTGTCGGCCAATGTACGTCGCTGGTACAGAAGGGGTTAAGGGGAGATTTAGTTTTGAGATTTTAAGTCTTTCGCCTTGTTTGTTTGGCGATTTTAAAACATTTCGCCAATTTATGTAAATTTTAAGGACTTTAGTGGCATTTAGGTGTCGATTTTTTCCTTGCGAGCGATAGCGAGCCTGTAATTTAGGAGAAACCGGCGTTTATCCGGGATTTTTTTTACCGAAAAATGTACAAATGTATATCGAATGCGGGTCTTGGGGGTACTTTTTTAAAGCTTGATAGGTGTCTAGGAAGCAAACTGAATCATTCCCCTTAACCCCTTCAACACGATGACGTACTTTACATCATATTCTGGTTACCGTTGGATGATTTTCTTCAGTTTATTATCTTCCTCTATGACTCAAAGGGGTAAATACGATCTCAATAAACCCTCTGAATAACATACGTCCTTCTTAAACTGTAGAACAGTGTCTAAATTTAGCCTGAATCAAAGGTAAAAAGGGGTGATCGTGCTGAAGGGATTAATAACGGAAGTCGGGACACAACAAAGCCATTATCATAGCAAAGAGATTTGGTATTTTTTGCATGGATTATAAGGATTCGATTTGCGCCTTTCATGGTGGATTTCATATTTATGATTTTTGTTTTAAATATCTTGTTATATCTGTATTTTATTGTGCTTTTTTTTTATATTGATACACACACACACACACACATACACATACACACAGGATGGAGAAGTAAGGTAAATACAAATACTAATACTGTCTATTCTAACTCTAACTCTAACTAACGCTAACTCTAACTCTCTCTCTCTGACCCCCCACCCCTCTCTCTCTCTCTCTCTGATGGATTCATTTACATAACTATCACCCCACCTTTCCTGAGCGTATATGTGTGTGTGTGTGTTTGTGTGTGTGTGCATGTAATGATTTACTTAGTTACAGCCAGCCATCTTACCTTTCAAACATTCCTGCCAATATTTCCAAGTGTATTAATTTGTCCTAAGTGCTTTAATCAATTTGGTAGAATAATTAGTCATGCAATCCTGTTACGAGCCAATTCAACGCTTATTAAGAATATTATTAACCCATTGGACCCCAAGCAATTTAATATAAATGTACACTCCAGGACCGGCGACTTGTCGTTTTATTTTTTCCTGAAAACATGGGATGGGTTAGTAATGAAGAAAAACAACAACAAAATGCTCACCTTGGTCATTTAGGGATCCTGGGGGGCGATGAAAAGTCACAATTAACATAGGGTGATGGGTAGGTAAAATACTGGAAAATCACTCCCACGCACGCGGCTGGACTTGGAGGGTTGCCAACCATCGGTATTGTTCCATGGGATCCTAAAGTAGTTCCCATTCTAATGTGAACTCTCTAGGTGCCATAGGACAATAGTAATTAAGGCCAATGCAACCGTTGCGTCGCTGGGACTGTGCGTTACATACATAGGCGACGCATAACGTGCATTGCTGGGGTGAAGTGGGTTAAGGGGTTTATAGCTTTTCTTCTAGCATTTTTTGGCAGCATACCCCGTAGACTCACTTAACCCCTACTGTACCATGGCACAGTAGATTAAAAGTACCCTTCAGTATAAGACTTGTTGCCAAAAGCAACAAGACATCACCCTCTCAGCACAAGAGCTGGTGGGTGACTGACTCAGGTGGCCTGGAGTTGCTGAGAGGGACCATGAAAAGTGTTGCCAAATCCTCATAGAAGTGCCTCCAAGTCATGTTAGCAGCTCCTGCTAGAGATTAGCGGAACAAAGATCGTATAATTCTGACGGACGAGAGCCGTCACTGGTACTGGCACGTAACTTCTTTACTGACAGATGTCAGCTGTTGTTGGTACTTTATGGGTAGCTAAAAGTCGCCACCCCAGATACTTTTTCTGTATAAAGTCCCCTCAAAAGTCATAAGGATCTTTTGGTATAATTTTGGTATGAACAAATGCACATTTCGATGAATTGAACATTAGCTTATGTTTATTATGGTACATGCTTGGACTGGACAAATGTCACAAGTGGTGTGTCCTAGGGTTCTGTGCTGTGACCTATTGTTTGTGTTTGTTATTCATATCAATTACCTTAATAATGAACTCTCATGTTCAGATGCCATATATTTTATCATGCTAAAAGAATGTCTCTAATCAAATGTGTTTGGTTAAATAAAGTCTGGCCAAAAACCAGCTTCTCTTAAATTGAAGGTTCAATATTGCTGGACATGAACAGATTGACCACTGAATGTACCATAGTAGCATTAATAAAACAAGTAAATCGTCCTTTCATGGAAGAGGTTGATAATGCACGAACTGTGAAACAATATTTAGAATCTTGGGGAATATTGATAGTGAGTTACCTTTGTCTGTTTATATTAGATGAGTATCTTACTGCCAATATATCTTTATAGAGCTATTTTATCATGGTCACTTTAATTAACTTGTTCATACTTTATTTAGAGCATATTTGTTTACAGTTTAAAGTATTATCCATCTATCTATCTACATGCTCAGGCCCAATCCCCATTTTGGGGGTAGCCGACTCAAGACAGAGCAAGAACAGGGAAAACACAAAAACAACATAAAACAAAAAATAAACACAGATAAAAAACACAAACTCACACACATCCAGGTCACCCAGGAGAAGACCCAGAGACCAGGGTTACCAAGGTCGCTCCAGCACTCCCCCGGCCCCTGACCACCCGGAGAGGTTCCGATCTCGGCAGGCAGACATGCAGCGGAGCCAAAGCCACAAGCCCTCCCACCACACTTCCAGGCACACCCTTCATATTAATCGTTCCCCCGGGCCAGGCACCTGATGGACTATTATCTAGTCGAACTTGCACCCGACCCCTTACTCCAAATGACCACGTGTTCACTCAACTATTCACAAGCATTCTCCATTCACTCCTGTCCACCACCACTTCCCTTGCCTGATCTATAGTCATTCCTCTATCATCCAAAGCCTTTCTTACACAGTCTCTCCATCTCAATGGGGGTCTTCCTGCCCTTCTATCTCCCCTTGTACCTGACTCACATATTCTCTTTGTAAGCCTTTCATCTCCCATTCGTTCTACATGACCATACCAGCTCAGCACCCTTCTGTCCACTCTGGCTGACAAATGTTCCTGCTGCCCCACTCTCCTACGTATCTCTTCATTCCTCAATCTGTCTCTACGAGTAACTCCACACATACTCCTCAAGCAGCTCATCTCCATCACATCCAGCCCTCTTTTCTCCTTTTTCTTCAGAGCCCATGTCTCAGCCCCATACATCACTGTTGGCACAACAATTCCTTGATACAGTGCACTTTTTACTTTCACTCCGAGATTTCTCGTCTTCCACATACTTCCCATTGCTCCGAAAACCTTCCTTCCTTCACACACTCTCTGTTTTACCTCCACTTCCATACCTCCACTCCTGCTTATCGTTCCTCCTAGATATTTAAAACACTCTACTTGTTCCAATATTTCCCCATCCAGCCTCACATCTAGATTCACCCTATGCTCTCCCCTATTACACACCATTACTTTACTTTTATTGACGTTCACCTTCAGTTTCCTCCTTCCACAAACCACACCAAACTCTTTGACTACCCGACTTATAAAGTATTATAATAAATAAAAACTAACCAAATTAATTATTATAACTCAAACGTATACCAACCTTATTATGATTACCGTATAATGGACCAAAAGTGTCTCTCTCTCTCTCTCTATCTTTATATATTTATATATATATATATATCTTGCTGGTCCTCCCATCCCACACTCTTATCACAAGTTATAATTAATCCTCCGTCTGGTCTTTCTTTGTCTTAAGATTAATCTCTTCTGTCCAGCCACATAATGTCAATATTGTTATAGTTGCTGATAATTAATATGTATTATTATTATTAGTATATATATATATATATATACACACATACACGAGTACCTCCCCCATAGCGGTATGTGCCTACATACAGCGGTATGTATATCCATATACATAAGTATGAGGCAGCCACTTTGCTTTTGTTTTATATACGTCAAAGATAAATCGTATTTGTTTTGCAGTTGTCCACTTTTACGAAAATAATGTAGATTATTGAATGGACTTTTAAAACTATTCTCTGTAGTTTCTATGAGTATCAATCCACTGTCACTGTATTCATTAAGCAAAATATATATACTCTTAGAGAACATTGTAGATAATATAATGTAATTCAAATTCAGAACGAACATACAGCATATATCTATTGTACATTACCGCTTTGAGCATACTGGCAATATATTTACTTCATAACCGCAAACAGCAAAGAATGGCTTTAAAACTTAAACATTGTATAGTTGTGGAAAGTAATGGTTGTGCAATGTTTAACCGAGTAGTATATTGAAAAACTGATTTAACCCTGCTCAGGTAAGTTCCCAGAAGTGTGACGTAATTAGCAATGTGGCCCCATATGGTTACCGGCACTTTAAACGGCTCTCACCCGAAAACTAATTGATGGATTTTAAATTTCTTGTTACCAATAGAAACTACAATTAATACTTAATATTATGTTAAGAGCAAATTACACTACTGGAAATATTAAGTCTTTGAAAAAAAAAAAAACAGTTGTGAAAAAAAGGGTCAAAACAAGTGAGGCATATCTCATACATTACATAAGCTGGATAAATTTGGTTGCAGGGCCGTGGAGGGGATGGCTGAGGGTCTTGGGTGACAACAAGGCAGAACTCTGGGGCTAAAAAAAAGTTCGATAGGATGGGGAAATTTGTAGTACACATTTGGGATTATGGACCCCATATGATGACCGGACCGGTTGGTACAGGAAATGGGAGGAGAGAGTGCGGCGGCTCACACCCTCTCCCAGTCGTAGGACGATGCGGACTGACTGCTCGTCTTCAAAATGTCTTGCCATCGGCCTGCTGGATGGATGTTTGCTTCTTTCCAGGGTACTGGGAAGCATGAGGTATGAGTACACAGACGGAAAAAAATTGCCAATACAGGAGCGAGCACCAAGGAGCAATTCTTAAGTACTATTGGAGGAATTTCATCTGGACCAGGAGCCTTATCTACTGAGAGATTCTGCAAAATAGTTTTGACATGTCTGGTGTGGATCTTAAGTGAGGGAATTTCAGGCGAATTAAAATTAAGTACAGGGACATCTTGATTTATTTCATTAAGGTTGAGTTGGTGGAGAAAATATCCGCAAGAAGGTTAGCTTTACCTCGTGGGTCACTTACAAGATTGCCAGTCGGAGATTTTAATGGTGGAATGGATGAAGCAGTAGTGAAGTTGGATTTGAATGAGTTAAGAGTAGACCAAAATATTTTGTTATCATTTGGATTATTTAGAAGTTTATTTGCCTGCTTATGGAGAAAGTTTGATTTAGTTAGGTTTAATACAGTTTTGGCATGATTTCTGATGTTTCTAAAGTAATTAAAGGCTTCATGTGTTTTTGATCTTGTGTATGCATTGTAGGCTATTGCTTTTTGTTCAGTTACTCTAGCACACTTATGGTCAAACCATTTAGGTGAATTAGATCTTTTACTGTACTTTTGATGAGGAATAAAAGTTTCCATTCCAATTTTTACAAAATCTTGTATGTGGCTCAAGGTGGAGTGTGCATCATTAGAAAAGAAAGAGGTCCAGGGAATATCAATAAAGAAACCTTGAAGACCCTCCCAGTCTGCCCTATCGTAAAGCCATTTAGTCACCAAAACAGGTTCAGAGTGGGAAGGTGTGGTAGGTGATAGACAGGTGGCCTGTATCAGACAGTGATCAGAAGATCCAAGCGGGGACCTCACTGTAACATCACAATTTTCTGAATTGGTTGTTAAAAATAAGTCCAGTAGGTGGGAATTATGATTAGGATTATCTGGTACACGGGTGGGTTGGTTGACTAGTTGAGTGAGATTAAATGAGTCTGCAAATAGCTCACATTCAAGACCAGCATCATCAGTCCTGGCTGAATGAGTGAGCCATTCAACATTATGAACATTAAAATCACCCAACACAGTGATTTCAGAAAAAGCATTTAAGTTGAGGACACTGAGTTGTGAGGACAGAGAATCAAAAAGACTTTGCCCTGGAGGAGTATTTGGGGAACGGTAGATGCAACATATGTATTTAAATTTACCAGCAGAAATTAATTTGTATATAGAATAATAAAAATAGGGACAATTGAAACTAGTAACCTCCTCCAGGGCAATTTCAGATTTTGCGAAGCAACATACACCTTTAGGTCTGAAATTTTGGAGCAGTTGATAACCTGGAAAATTAAATCTAGATGTGTCAGATGTGGATGTTACTTGAGTCTCTGTCAAAAAAAGGAGAGTAGGGGATTCTGCTTGAAGAAATTGGTGTACAGAATTGATGTTAGAGTGAAGTCCCCTTATATTACTAAAGAAAAAGCTGCACCGACGAACAGCTTTGGGACGTTGCAATGCTCTTGACACAGTCGCATGATGATGACCGGGAGGGCCCTGTGTCAGTGACCCAACCCTGCCGGGGGTGGATATCCGAGGGACCACCAGGTTTGCTCTTAACAATTGTACTGCCATATTTATAAGGTAAGTGTATGGTGTTACATGTATGATATGTAGTGGGAAGAGTAGTGTTTTATGGATAGAGGATAGCGATGTAGGGCAATGTCGTGAAGTTGGATGTGTATGTTATATAAAGAGGGTTTTCCTGATACCCCTGATGTGTGAGGCAGAAAGATATGTATCCAGCTACCAAGGCCTGGGAGAGAAAATAGAGTTCAGGCTATTCCCTGAGTCTCCCGAAACCTTGGCGGTAGTACTTCCCTGGGCGGGGCTTCCTACCCCTACTACCTGTATATATATATATATATATATATATATATATATATACAAATATTTTATATATATATATACATATATATATATATATATATATATATTGTGTTATTATTTATTATATGGTGTTCAAGTAATACTGTCCGCAGCTGTACATCTTCATCAATGATTTTACATCGTGTGGAGAAACAAGTAAACATTTTGATATTGTAATGTAATGTAATGTAGTGTTTCAGGGCAAACACAGAGGGCAAAACTTTCCAGTAAGAGTATATATTATTATTGTTATAGTATATGTAATATTATTTTACGAGAAGCTGCAGATAAAACTTTGTCTATTTTGGTAACGTATAGCGTCATAAAGGGAGCAGAGAGCGGGGGAGAATAATGTTCAATGTTTGAGTTAATGCTATTTCTGTATGAACTCTTGTGGTTTAATGATATATATATATATATATATATATATATATATATATATATATATATATATATATATATATATATATATATATATATATATTAATGATGATATCAGTGAGTTGTCCTCCAGGATAACGTATTTTCAAAAGGAAAAGGGTAGCCAAAACAAGGAAGATCCTTATCTTCATATTTATTGCAATATTTCGGACTCTGCGTCCATCATCAGGTCAGTACACGATCCTATAAAATGAAATTACCATACATAAAATTTCGTAAATAGAAGGATATATATATATATATATATATATATATATATATATATATATATATATATATATATATATATATATATATATATATATATACAGTATATACATATACAGTATATATACTGTATATATACAGTATATTATATATATATATATATATATATATATATATATATAGATAGAGAGAGAGAGAGAGAGAGGAATCCTACCTAACTTTGCACCTCCCACTTGACTGACCTTGTTTAACCTTTCCCAGGCTTTAACCATACCCGGCGTAATGCACTAAATCAACTATTCTCCAACAGAATCTTTGTGACCCTGACTCCACATATATTGTGACCCTGACTCCACATATATTGTGACCCTGACTCCACATATATTGTGACCCTGACTCCACATATATTGTGACCCGGACTCCACATATATTGTGACCCGGACTCCACATATATTGTGACCCGGACTCCACATATATTGTGACCCTGACTCCACATATATTGTGACCCGGACTCCACATATATTGTGACCCTGACTCCACATATATTGTGACCCTGACTCCACATATATTGTGACCCTGACTCCACATATATTGTGACCCGGACTCCACATATATTTTGACCCGGACTCCACATATATTGTGACCCTGACTCCACATATATTGTGACCCAGACTCCACATATATTGTGACCCTGACTCCACATATATTGTGACCCAGACTCCACATATATTGTGACCCTGACTCCACATATATTGTGACCCTGACTCCACATATATTGTGACCCGGACTCCACATATATTGTGACCCTGACTCCACATATATTGTGACCCTGACTCCACATATATTGTGACCCTGACTCCACATATATTGTGACCCAGACTCCACATATATTGTGACCCTGACTCCACATATATTGTGACCCTGACTCCACATATATTGTGACCCTGACTCCACATATATTGTGACCCGGACTCCACATATATTGTGACCCGGACTCCACATATATTGTGACCCGGACTCCACATATATTGTGACCCGGACTCCACATATATTGTGACCCGGACTCCACATATATTGTGACCCGGACTCCACATATATTGTGACCCGGACTCCACATATATTGTGACCCGGACTCCACATATATTGTGACCCAGACTCCACATATATTGTGACCCGGACTCCACATATATTGTGACCCTGACTCCACATATATTGTGACCCGGACTCCACATATATTGTGACCCGGACTCCACATATATTGGGTGTACAGTTTATGAACACCAACTTCTGCAATGGGCAAGTGGTACGTCTCCCTGAAAATATCCTAATTAATGGGGTGCTTTTGCTGGGTTGTTATAACCCTGAGTGGAGGAGATCTCCGGGAAGACTATGGTCCTCATCGCTGAGGCAAGTATATACGTAATGTAAAGAGCTACTTGAGATGGAAGGAACCTGTAATCCCATTTGACTGATCCTTACTCTCACAGTTTATAATACACTGAACATCTGCAGGTCAGAACATTAGCCTTTACTATCTTTGTTAAATGATAGATCACAGTTGGTAAATTAATATAAACACCATGTGAGGAAGAGCACTTTATCGACTAAGTTTCGTAGATAGCTTCATCAGGTCTGATGAAGCTATATGCGAACATTTTCAATAAAGTGTTCTTCCTCACAAGGTGTTTATATTCATTCTGTCTAATTTTCAAAGTATATTGGTATCAAAGTTGGTAAAGTTTTCTTGGAACTGTCTGGCGTAATATTGGTGATGCTAAAACATTTAAAGTGGCGCTCCAGACAGTTTATATTAACAGATCTCTAGTACAGTCTTCCTTTATTTTGTCTATATTTTTGCTTGTATAGTTGTCTGATTAACCCCTTCTGTACCGGTGACGTCGTTTTAACTTTACTCAGGCTACCATTATACTATCTCACTTAAGGGGACAGAGGTTATTTTGGGGGTCTATATATTTATATATTCATACATTTTTTAGTTTCCTCGCTAGACCTTCATCAAGCTTAAAAACACTCCTTAGATATATTGTAATTTTTCGATAGAAAAATGTCCCGGCCGCCGTAGGCCGATTTCTTCTAAAAATACAGACTCGCTATCGCTCGCCAGGTAACAATCGACACCCAAGTAACACGAAAAGTCTTGATATTGACAAAGAAATGGGGTGAAACTAGTGGGCCGAACGTCTTCTAATCTGACATTTAATTGGGCTAAACATAAGGAAGAAGGGGGAACAAAAAAAGGCCCATCTCCCCTTAACCCTTTTTACTACCGCAGCTCCCTCTTAAACTGCATAACATCGTCTACATATAGCTACATTATGATTATAAACTGCATAACATCGTCTACATATAGCTACATTATGATTATAAACTGCATAACATCGTCTACATATAGCTACATTATGATTATAAACTGCATAACATCGTCTACATATAGCTACATTATGATTATAAACTGCATAACATCGTCTACATATAGCTACATTATGATTATAAACTGCATAACATCGTCTACATATAGCTACATTATGATTATAAACTGCATAACATCGTCTACTTATAGCTACATTAAGATTATAAACTGCATAACATCGTCTACATATAGCTACATTATGATTATAAACTGCATAACATCGTCTACATATAGCTACATTATGATTATAAACTGCATAACATCGTCTACATATAGCTACATTATGATTATAAACTGCATAACATCGTCTACATATAGCTACATTATGATTA
This sequence comes from Paralithodes platypus, assembly GCA_032716605.1. NCBI lineage: Eukaryota > Metazoa > Arthropoda > Malacostraca > Decapoda > Lithodidae > Paralithodes > Paralithodes platypus. The sequence continues at coordinate 31,443,469 of CM064540.1, forward strand.
TAAACTGCATAACATCGTCTACATATAGCTATTGATTATAAACTGCATAACATCGTCTACATATAGCTACATTATGATTATAAACTGCATAACATCGTCTACATATAGCTACATTATGATTATAAACTGCATAACATCGTCTACATATAGCTACATTAAGATTATAAACTGCATAACATCGTCTACATATAGCTACATTATTATATAAACTGCATAACATCGTCTACATATAGCTACATTAAGATTATAAACTGCATAACATCGTCTACATATAGCTACATTATTATCATAAACTGCATAACATCGTCTACATATAGCTACATTATGATTATAAACTGCATAACATCGTCTACATATAGCTACATTAAGATTATAAACTGCATAACATCGTCTACATATAGCTACATTAAGATTATAAACTGCATAACATCGTCTACATATAGCTACATTATTATCATAAACTGCATAACATCGTCTACATATAGCTACATTAAGATTATAAACTGCATAACATCGTCTACATATAGCTACATTATTATCATAAACTGCATAACCGTCTACATATAGCTACATTATGATTATAAACTGCATAACATCGTCTACATATAGCTACATTAAGATTATAAACTGCATAACATCGTCTACATATAGCTACATTATGATTATAAACTGCATAACATTGTCTACATATAGCTACATTATTATCATAAACTGCATAACATCGTCTACATATAGCTACATTAAGATTATAAACTGCATAACATCGTCTACATATAGCTACATTATTATCATAAACTGCATAACATCGTCTACATATAGCTACATTATGATTATAAACTGCATAACATCGTCTACATATAGCTACATTAAGATTATAAACTGCATAACATCGTCTACATATAGCTACATTATGATTATAAACTGCATAACATCGTCTACATATAGCTACATTATGATTATAAACTGCATAACATCGTCTACATATAGCTACATTAAGATTATAAACTGCATAACATCGTCTACATATAGCTACATTATGATTATAAACTGCATAACATCGTCTACATATAGCTACATTATGATTATAAACTGCATAACATCGTCTACATATAGCTACATTAAGATTATAAACTGCATAACATCGTCTACATATAGCTACATTATGATTATAAACTGCATAATATCGTCTACATATAGCTACATTATGATTATAAACTGCATAACATCGTCTACATATAGCTACATTTAGATTATAAACTGCATAACATCGTCTACATATAGCTACAGTATGATTATAAACTGCATAACATCGTCTACATATAGCTACATTGTGATTATAAACTGCAAAACATCGTCTACATATAGCTACAGTATGATTATAAACTGCATAACATCGTCTACATATAGCTACATTATGATTATAAACTGCATAACATCGTCTACATATAGCTACATTATTATCATAAACTGCATAATATCGTCTACATATAGCTACATTAAGATTATAAACTGCATAACATCGTCTATATATAGCTACATTATTATCATAAACTGCATAACATCGTCTACATATAGCTACATTAAGATAATAAACTGCATAACATCGTCTACATATAGCTACATTCAGATTATAAACTGCATAGCATTATCTACATATAGCTACATTATCATAAACTGCATAACATCGTCTACATATAGCTACATTAAGATTAAAACTGCAAAACATCGTCTACATATAGCTACATTATGATTATAAACTGCATAACATCGTCTACATATAGCTACATTATGATTATAAACTGCATAACATCATCTACATATAGCTACATTAAGATTATAAACTGCATAACATCGTCTACATATAGCTACATTAAGATTATAAACTGCATAACATCGTCTACATATAGCTACATTCAGATTATAAACTGCATAGCATTATCTACATATAGCTACATTATCATAAACTGCATAACATCGTCTACATATAGCTACATTAAGATTAAAACTACATAACATCGTCTACATATAGCTACATTATGATTATAAACTGCATAACATCGTCTACATACAGCTACATTATGATTATAAACTGCATAACATCGTCTACATATAGCTACATTAAGATTATAAACTGCATAACGTCGTCTACATATAGCTACATTAAGATTATAAACTGCATAACATCGTCTACATATAGCTACATTAAGATTATAAACTGCATAACATCGTCTACATATAGCTACATTAAGATTATAAACTGCATAACATCGTCAACATATAGCTACATTAAGATTAAAAACTGCATAACATCGTCAACATATAGCTACATAAAGATTAAAAACTGCATAACATCGTCTACATATAGCTACATTAAGATTATAAACTGCATAACATCGTCAACATATAGCTACATTATTATCATAAACTGCATAACATCGTCTACATATAGCTACATTAAGATTATAAACTGCATAACATCGTCTACATATAGCTACATTAAGAAGATTATAAACTGCATAACATCGTCTACATATAGCAACATTATTATCATGAACTGCATAACTTCGTCTACATATAGCTACATTAAGAAGATTATAAACTGCATAACATCGTCTACATATAGCTACATTATTATCATAAACTGCATAACATCGTCTACATATAGCTACATTAAGATTATAAACTGCATAACATCGTCTACATATAGCTACATTATTATCATAAACTGCATAACATCGTCTACATATAGCTACATTATGATTATAAACTGCATAACATCGTCTACATATAGCTACATTATTATCATAAACTGCATAACATCGTCTACATATAGCTACATTAAGATTATAAACTGTATAACATCGTCTACATATAGCAACATTATTATCATAAACTGCATAACATCGTCTACATATAGCTACATTAAGATTATAAACTGCATAACATCGTCTACATATAGCTACATTATTATCATAAGAAATAGGGTGGTCAGTATGGAAGTGAAGAAGTCCTTGCATGACAGTGTGGTAATCCCGACACTGACTTACGGAAGCGAAGCATGGACGTTGGTTGAGAGACTCAGACCAAGAGTGAGAGCAGTGGAAATGAATTACTTAAGGAGTGCGTGCGGAGTTACATGGAGGGATAGACAGACTAATGAGGAAGTAAGAAGGAGGTGTGGTGTGGAGGTAGATGTGCTGGAAAGTGTGAAAAGGAACAACTTGAGATGGTTCGGCCATATGGAACGTATGGAAAGCGAGAGAATGACTAAGAGGGTGTACGAGAGCGAGGTGGAGGGACAGAGGGGGAGAGGTAGACCGAATATGAGGTGGAAGGATGGAGTGAGGAACTACATGAACGAAGGCGGTGCTGGTTGGGGGGAGGGGCGTCGACTGACTGGGGACAGAGGTGCATGAGGGCGGTTCGTTCGTGGCCACCCCTTCGGGGATCACGGCGTCAGGCAATAGATAGATAGATAGATTATCATAAACTGCATAACATCGTCTACATATAGCTACATTATGATTATAAACTGCATAACATCGTCTACATATAGCTACATTAAGATTATAAACTGCATAACATCGTCTACATATAGCTACATTAAGATTATAAACTGCATAACATTGTCTACATATAGCTACATTATGATTATAAACTGCATAACATCGTCTACATATAGCTACATTATTATCATAAACTGCATAACATCGTCTACATATAGCTACATTATGAGTATAAACTGCATAACATCGTCTGCATATAGCTACATTAAGATTATAAACTGCATAACATTGTCTACATATAGCTACATTATGATTATAAACTGCATAACATCGTCTACATATAGCTACATTGTGATTATAAACTGCATAACATCGTCTGCATATAGCTACATTAAGATTATAAACTGCATAACATCGTCTACATATAGCTACATTGTGATTATAAACTGCATAACATCGTCTACATATAGCTACATTAAGATTTTAAACTGCATAACATCGTCTACATATAGCTACATTATGATTATAAACTGCATAACATCGTCTACATATAGCTACATTATGATTATAAACTGCATAACATCGTCTACATATAGCTACATAAAGATTATAAACTGCACAACATCCTCTACATATAGCTACATTATTATCATAAACTGCATAACATCATCTACATATAGCTACATTAAGATTATAAACTGCATAACATCGTCTACATATAGCAACATTATTATCATAAACTGCATGACATCGTCTACATATAGCTACATTAAGATTATAAACTGCATAACATCGTCTACATATAGCTACATTATGATTATAAACTGCATAACATCGTCTACATATAGCTACATTATGATTATAAACTGCATAACATCGTCTACATATAGCTACATTAAGATTATAAACTGCATAACATCGTCTACATATACAGTAGCTACATTATTATCATAAACTGCATAACATCGTCTACATATAGCTACATTAAGATTATAAACTGCATAACATCGTCTACGTATAGCTACATTATTATCATAAACTGCATAACATTGTCTACATATAGCTACATTATGATTATAAACTGCATAACATCGTCTACATATAGCTACATTAAGATAATAAACTGCATATCATCGTCTACATATAGCTACATTATTATCATAAACTGCATAACATCGTCTACATATAGCTACATTAAGATTATAAACTGCATAACATCGTCTACATATAGCTACATTAAGATTATAAACTGCATAACATCGTCTACATATAGCTACATTAAGATTATAAACTGCATAACATCGTCTACATATAGCTACATTAAGATTATAAACTGCATAACATCGTCTACATATAGCTACTGAAATACACCAGGAACGAAAATTCCTGGGAGCGAAACTTCCACCGCCAGCAAGATCCCTCCCTCTCTTCCACTTCCATCCACATATTACACGTCTCGTTAATCACAGTCTTCTAGATACAAAACACACTTCCTTACCCCTGACATTCTTGAAGTACCCACTAAAGTATGTATTCCATTAAATACTAACCCTGCAGACTATAATACTCTCATCGTGTACAGGAACGAGGCGATCGGAAGACACCTCGCTCTCTCTACATTACGAAGGTATAGGTACGTACCCCAGACTAACTAATTGTATCGAAATACCTCTGCTGACTTATATATGTTTAATTCTGATCAACCTGCAGACGGCCATAACTGCAAACCATGTATTTTTGTATTCATGATATATATACTGTATATATGTTAACTATGACAGCCCTCTAAGAAGAAGACAAGGAGGGAAGACACCCCTTATCTCTACCTTACGACGGTATAAGTATATGCACCCATGCTAGTTATTATATTGACTCCCCTCTGCCTTCTCAGTATGTGTATGTGTAACCCCATGCCCGATTACCCCTTATTCTTACCTTAGATACCTTTAGATACCTTTAGATGTGTTCGCCGCTCTTCTAGCGGCACCAAGGAGCACGACGCCCCTCGTTATGGGTGGTGATTTGGTGCAGTAGACTGTGTGAAGCGACAGCTCGCTCCCTTGCGAGGATGGGCTCGTCTGGCACTTTTTGCAGTTCGACATCTAGGGCTCTCTTGAAGTTGTCTAACGAGATGTCCCTCATGTCTCTTACTCGCCGTGGGAGTTTGTTGAAGAGACGTGGGCCTCTGTGTGATAACCAGCCCTCTCGCAGAGAGCCCATAGCACCCCTGTTATTCATCCGGGGGATTTCGCATTCCCAGCCTCTCCTATCACTGAATTTCATGACTATCGGAGTATGTAGGTTTGGTACTAAACCCTCTGCGATTTTCCATGTGTATATTATTAGGTAACGTTCTCTTCTACGTTCCAGTGAGTACAGATTCAGTGCTCTTAAACGCTCTCAATAGTGTAGATGTTTTATCGAACTTATATGCGAAGTGAAATTTCTTTGTACACTCTCTACGTCATTTATTTCACATGCTTTGTATGGGGATGTTAATACGCTACAGTATTCAAGCCGCGGTAGCACTAGAGATTTGAAGAGCGTTATCATAGGCAATTCACCGCGTGTTTTAAAAGTACGCAGAATCCAACCCGTTAGACGTTTCGCAGCCGCCACTTTGACCTGGTTATGTACTTTGAAACCCATATTTTCAGACATTAATACCCCAAGGTCTTTCACACTGTCTTTCCGTTCTATTATGTGGTTAGATTCTGTTAAGTAATTTGTAATTTCTTTAAGACCATTATTATCTCCGTACCGTATTAATTGGAATTTTTCCTCATTGAATTGCATGTTGTTTTCCCTGGTCCACTGGAACACTACATTCATGTCTTCCTGCAGTCGGCCTGTGTCCTCTTGTGTGTTTACTATCTTGCTTAATTTTGTGTCATCAGCAAAAGACAACACCGTACTGTGTCTGGTGTTGGTATCTATGTCGCAAATTAGTATGAGGAACAGAAGGGGCGCTAGCACTGTTCCTTGGGGCACTGAGCTTTTGACATCCGAAGGCTCAGAAGTGACTTGGTTTACTGCTACCGATTGTTTTCGGTTTACGAGGAAATTGTATATCCACCGTCCGATTTTCCCAGTTATACCTTTTGCTTTCAGTTTGTGGGCTATTATACCATGGTCACATTTATCAAATGCCTTAGCAAAATCGGTGTAAATGACATCCACGTTTTTCTTTTCTTCTAGCGCTTTAAGAATTTTGTCATAGTGTTCCAAAAGTTGTGAGAGACATGATCTTCCCGCTCTGAACCCATGTTGACCGGTGTTGTGTAGTTCATTTGTCTCCATGAATGTTGAAATTTTGCTTCGCAGGACTCGCTCGAAAACTTTAATGATGTGAGAGGTTAGAGCTACCGGGCGGTAGTTTTTTGGTAGTGCTTTACTCCCTCCTTTATGCAGTGGGGCAATTATTGCGTTTTTCAAGCTATCTGGTATGTCACCAGTGTCTAGACACCTTCTCCACATTATAGCCAGGGGTTTTGAGAGGTTTTCCTTACATTTTTTCATTAGGATCGAATTCCATGAGTCCGGGCCTGGTGCCGAGTGGGATGGCATGTTGGAAATGGCCTCTTCTATGTCTTTTGGACCGAAATCAATATCCAGCATCTGAGGGGTTTCCGTGGGGGAGGTTTCCATGAAAAATTTATTTTGGTCTCTGATGACTTTTGTTTCATCAGGCTCACTGAATGCCATTTCATACTGCCTGCTTAAGAGTTCGCTCATTTCCTTTTTGTCCCCTGTGAAAGAGCCGTCCCCTTTGCTCAGTGGGCCGATGTTTGATGTTGTTTTAGCCTTTTGTATGGCGTATGAAAAGAAGTATTTGGAATTTTCCTTTATACCTGCAATAGCTTTCCTCTCCTCTTCCATATGTTGTAGTTCATATGATATTCTTAGCCTTTGTTCAATTTCCACAATTTCTCTATCTATTTCGACCTTTTGCCTATCCTGTAGATTTTGATGTGTGCATCTTTGTGTGAGTAATTTTCTTCTTCTGTACAGCCTCCTCCTTTCCCGATCTTGTTTGCTTCTTCGTTTTGTTTGTCTTGCAGATATATGGTGGCTACAGATTTGGGTCATGGTTTCTGTTATTAAGACTAGACATTCTGCTGGTGTCAGGTTATCCATTAAATCTTCCCAGTTTATTTCCTCCATTTCTTGATTTACCTCTTCCCCTCTAATATTTTTGTTATTGAAGTTAAATTTACTGAAGGGGCCGGTTTTTGTTCTCGATTCTGAGGTTGTCTGTACACTTTCTAAGGTTGTTTTGATCTCAATTAATTTATGATCTGAGTATGTTGTGTCCGATATGTTAATGCTGTGTACTAGAGAGTCGTTGTTAGTGAAGACCAGGTCTAAGATATTGTTTTCCTGTGTGGGTTCAGCAATATGTTGGGTAAGACTAAAAAATCACAAAGTTCAAAAGCTCTCTCGTATTAGTATTTGCTTCTCCGGTGTTATTTGCCACTAACTGGTTTTCTAGTTGTCTCCATTTAATGTTTGGTAGGTTAAAGTCTCCTAGCCATATAATAGTTGGTGTTGGGTTCCCCAGGGTTTCCACTTCTGATTTTATTTTGTTGAGCTGGGTTTTGAATTCTTCTCGGGATGAGTCTGGAGGCCTGTATGTAACAATAACTGCTAAATTTAGGGATTCTATTTTAACTCCAAGTATTTCCACCACTTCATTACTGTTATTTAGGAATTCAGTACATATCAGTGAGTCATGTATGTACAAGGCTACACCTCCATGTGATCTATGCGTTCTGTCCGCCCTATGTAGGTTGTAACCAGGAATCCATACCTCACTATCTTCCTGATCTTTAATGTGAGTTTCTGTGAGAGCCGCAAATATAGCGTTTCCTTCTTCTAGCAGGCCCCGAATAAATGGTACTTTGTTCGTGGTTCTATTTTTTAGGCCTTGGATATTTGCAAACAAGATTGGGGAGGGATTGTTTGGAGTACTATGTGTACCTAATAGTCTTCGGGATGTATTGGCCACTCTTGGGAGGCCAGCAGGTGCTCGAGGTGTTCTATGTGCTCTTCCATCTCCCTCAGTCTCTTCATCTTCATCTGCCCTTTCCCTCCTTGCCTTTTTCCTCTGTCTCGTCCTCGCATAGCTAGAGAGTTTTTTGGGCTACCATTCGTGTTAGGTCTAGCATATCTCCAAGTCCCTTTAATATGAAAAGCTGGGCATTTCATATTGTAGCAGGTCTTGTTCTCAAGTGATGTCTTGCAAAGGGATGGGTGGTGGTATTTGCAGGTTTCACCAAATCTACATTTTCCATGACTGGTTATGTTGTTGCAAATTTTGGGATGAGCAAATCTACATGCATTCCCATTATATTCGCCCTTTTGACCAAAGTAGCACCTTCTTTCCAGATAATATCTGCACACTGGTGTAGACAACCCCAGTAGGTGTGGCTGGGGCTGCATGGGGTTATGTACAAAGGAGTACAAAGGAAATCAAGCAACAACATATCTAGTGACCCTTCTAGGTTGCTTGTCCTCCAAAACACTGAGGATCAAGTGTCCAAACAGTGGTTTAGAGTTGGTAAGGGAACATTGGAAAGGGAATTACTGCCCTGGAACTAATGTCGGTGGCAGGATTAGGAAGTTAGTAGGGGACAGATTGGTTAGTAACTGAGGGGGGGATAAAATAAAGTTATTCATTTACAAACGCAGTCAGTCGCGGGTTTGATGCGAGATATTTGTCTAGGCGGAGTTTAAATGAATCAACGGTGATGCAGTCTATAACGTTTCGGGGAAGCCCATTCCACAAGTTGACAACTCGATTGAAGAAGAAATTCTTAGATTCGTGTGAGTTAAAAGATTTACCAATAATTTTGCAACCGTTTCCCCGCGTGTAATTAGATTGGTCGATAGTGAAGTACTTACTACAGTTCATATTGTCGATGCCTTTGATGATTTTGAACACTTGAATTAAGTCACCTCTTAATCTGCGCTGGGTTAAAGGAAATAGATTTAATTCTCTAAGACGCTCTTCGTATGGTTTGTTCTTTAGGCTAGGTATAATTTTGGTAACTCTACGTTGAACTCGTTCTAGCTTGTTTATATCTTTTTGGTAATAAGGGCACCAGGATTGAACGCAGTATTCCAGAAGAGGGCGGACTAAGGAATTGTAAAGGGTTTGGATAACTTCTTTGGATTTATGCTCAAATGACCTGCCTATAAAGCCAATTATTTTGTTTGCCTTCTTAACAACTTCTGAACATTGTTGACTCGGTTTTAGGTTACTCGATATTGTTACTCCCAGATCGGTTTCTCTGTTTACATTCTTAAGCTGAGTGCCATTCATCGAATAGTTTGCTTTCTCATTTAGGTATCCGATATGTAGTACTTTACATTTATCCGCATTGAAACTCATTTGCCAAATTTGGGCACAACATGACAATTTATCTAGATTGTGTTGCATATCGTCAACTTGTTCTTTTGAGAGTACGCTATTTGCAATTTTTGTATCGTCAGCAAATTTTGAGATTGTACAGGTGAGACCCTCATCTATGTCGTTGATGTAAATTAGAAAGATAATTGGTCCTAGTACCGATCCCTGGGGTACCCCGCTACTTACATTGGTCCATTTAGATGCCTTACCGTTTATGACTACTCTTTGCTTTCTGTCGCTGAGCCAATTTTCTATCCATTTCAACACACCGTCTTGTATTCCATGCGCTTTTAGTTTTAGCAGTAAACGTTTGTGGGGAACTTTGTCCAAGGCCTTTTGAAAATCAAGGTATATAATATCTACAGCTTTACTCTCATCGTAGAGGTTGAGGATATCGTGGAAGAAGTCTAAGAGGTTTGTTAAACAGGAACGTTTTTTACGAAAGCCGTGTTGAGTATCTTTAAGTATGTTATTTTGCTCTAAGTGATTTACGAGTCTGTCTCGTATGACCGTTTCTAGCATTTTACATACAACTGAGGTTAAGCTAATTGGACGATAGTTACTGGGTAGGGATTTGCTGCCTTTTTTGAATATCGGTGTTACGTTGGCTAGCTTCCACTTATCGGGCATAGTTCCAGACTGCAAGGATTTATTGAATAGTAATGTCAGTGGTTTGGAGAGCTCATCCTTAGCTTCCTTTAGAACTCTAGGCGAGATTGTATCAGGTCCAGGCGTTTTATTTACCTTGAGTTTATCTAAACAATTCAATACTTCTCTCTCTGTAACGGTGATATTGCTTAGAACATCTGAATTATCAATCTGAATCGGCGATGGTGTAGGGATATCACTGAGGTCTTCTGTTGTAAAAACTGATGCAAAGAAGGTATTGAGGGCATTACTCATTTGTACTTCGTCTTTAGTGTATTCTCCATTTTCATCGACTAACGGTCCAACAGTTGAAGTAACTACTTTTTTCTTTCTGATATAACTATAGAATTCTTTCGGGTTTGTTTTACTTTGATTCGCAATATGTAACTATAAGGTCCTTTTTACTTTGCTTAATTAACTTTTTGGCTTTGCGTCGTAGCTCTACAAATTTCAGCCGTTCTTCGTCATTTTGTGAGGATTTTAATCTATCATTAGCAAATTTTTTAGCAAGCAGGCAGTTTGAAATATCTTTATTCCACCATTTGGGCTTATTATTATGGCCTGGACGCCGTATTTTCGATGGTATGCAGTCTTGCACTGCTTTTAGGTAAGTGGCTTCGAATAACTTCCAAGATGTATTTATGTCGTTATTGTGAATTAAAAAGCTCCAGTCAGTTTCTTTAAACATAGCTCTAAGTTTATGGAAGTTTGCTTTCTTGAAATTAGGGACTTTTTCGATGCTACTATTTGGTTCGTTACTAGTAAACTTTAAAGTGAAAGTTATCGTACGATGGTCGCTGTTACTGAATTCATCACCAACATTCAAATTCTCTATTAATTCTTCTTTTGTTGCAAGTACAATGTCAAGAACGTTATTACCACGGGTTGGCGTTCGAACAAATTGATAAAGCGAACTCTCTTGCAAGTTCGTATACAAGTCATGTCCGGAGTGTGAAGTAAGAGTATCGCCCCACTTGGTCACAGGTAAATTAAAGTCGCCAAAAATTACGGTATCTTGTGAGTTACTTACATCTGCAATTTGTTTGTAAATATCTCGGTCAGTTTGCACTGATTGAGCTGGAGGTCTGTATATTAATGCAAGTATTATTTTTGTACCTTTATTATTCTTTATTAGCACAAAAGATGCGTCGACGTTCACAATTTGAGGTTTTGACAAGAGGGTAGGGTTAAGACTTTCTTTGATATAAAGTAAAACGCCACCTCCATTTCGATTTATTCGGCTTTTCTCAAACATTACATAACCGGGAAGTGAATACTCTGCTAAAAAGTCTCTATCTTCTGTATTGAGCCAAGATTCTGTTATGCCAATCACATCATAATTTTCTGTAAACACGAGCTCCTCTAAATCTGAAAATGTATTGCGTATGCTACGTGCGTTTGCATAGAACACCTTTAAATTTGTTATTTTAGAACTCACGGAACGCTCTTTAATAATATTTTTGGTTCTTGTCGGATCTACATTTATGTTCATGGCTGTCCTCGGTCCTCGCTGTCTTCGGTCCTTATCGCTGGTGGTCCTCGGTTGCCTCTGTTTTTTTCTTGGCGTTGGATGATTTATGTCACTGCTGCTTCTTCTCGGATGGCGTTTTTTGATCCATGGCTGCGGACTGCTTCGTGTAGGAGACGACCCTTGCGTGCTGAACCCACAGGGTTTAGATGAGTGCCATCCTTGCGGAACAGAGTAGGCTGGTTGTAGAAGTTGTCCCAGAGGTTGATGAATTCAACTTCTTCCCTCAGACACAAATATTTTAGTCGGCTATTTGTGCTGAAGGCCTTGTCGTAGAATTTGTCAGGTGCGTCGATCTTGGGGAGAATGCCTGAGATGATGATATTCCTTGACTTGTTTTTGTAGTGCTGGATCATCTTGCGATATTTCTCCATCAACTCTTCGGATCTGGTGCGCATGGCGTCATTTGAACCAGCATGGATGACAAAAAGGGTATTTTCATGTGGTGAGCTAAGTGTGGTTGTGGGTGATAGTGGGCTTGGTGTATGGGTGGGTGAGGCCTGCAGGGGATGGAGTTATGGGTCGGTTGTAGGTGGGCAGGTGGCAGTGGTGAGGGGGGAGACGATGTGGAAGGGGAGCCTGATATGGAGGCTTGTTGCATCCTATGTTCATCCTGCAAATGTATTTGATCAACAGCAGTAGGGTGGTCAATGGCCATAGATGGGATTAATGTGGGTCTTTTCTGGGTCTGGGGAGGTGTGGGGAGATGTGCGGCAGGGTTTGTGGATATGTAGGGTGCGAAAGGTTGTTGTTCGGCAGGCGATGTGTGTTGATGTGCAGGAGGCAATGTGGGCATTTTCATGGGAAGGTGTGCGTGTGTGGGTTGTGATATTAGTATGGGCCCTGAGGCCCCAATAGTTCCCCATTTTCTGTGAAAGGTAGCTATGTCTTGGCTATATTTCAGTCTATCTTGTACTTCTGTATTTTCTACAGTCTGTATGACTTGCCATGTGATATCGAAACAACTATCGCAGAAAATGGAGGTTCTTCCCTCTTGTATTGTACGCCTCATTTATTGGTGTCAATCCTATGCAAATCCAGTGGTATGGTTGCTTGCATATCCGACATGCGGTGCCATTATGCATGTGTATATTCATCTTACAACTGGTACAGTTGTCTCTGGTAAACATTTTTCTAAGTAACTAAAGTATATATCCTACCAAAGCAACAGACAGACAGACAGACAGACAGACATTCACCAACACGGTCGGTCGGAGGGAGAGAGAGGGACAAAAACACCCCGCCTTTCCCATCTACTCCTCCCCCAGCCCAATTAGAAGCTTAGCGCTCGGCAGCCGGCACTGGACAACCCACCCCCAAAATGGCCGACCCCAGACGACCACCTCCCACCTCTCCAGACTGGACCTCCACACCAATCCACATGCTCCATACTTTTCAACTCACATTCTTCTTAGTATGCAAACCACATCTCTTTCCTCCCCACCATTATTACGATACTAGATGATATCCACCCCTTTGCTTTCTGATGACGTAAGCAGTGATGGCCGCGTCGTATACATGTCCCTGTGACTGTCGTAATTACTGTTGTATTAATTTCACGTGCGTTTAGCTCCAGCTGAACCCAACTACAACTGCCACAGGCAACATGACTGCAGGCCATGTATAATTATGATTAATGAATATGTTTATCTTTAACTAGAACCCCCCTGCAGGAAAAGTAAGAGGAAAGCCACCTCTTAACTCTCTGTATTATGAGGGGTACAGATATATGACTATGCAAATTATTGTATTGATTATGTCACTACCATTTTATTGTTATGCCATGAATATGATTAATGAATACGTGACAGCCCCTGTAGAAGAAGTAAGAGGGCAGACACCTCTTAGCTCTCTGTATTATGGGGGGTATAGATATATAACTGTGCCACTTAGATATTGATTGTATCATTTACCATTTTTTACTTATTACTTATTAACATACTAACCCCGCATGATGACTGACCTACTAACCGTAGAATAATAAGGAAATCGCCACCTCGCACAATCTATTTTTTCCCTAAACATTGCATTCCATAATCCAGCTGGTTTTTCTTTTCTAGCCTCCCTCCACACGCCTTCTACACGCCTCCTCAAGACACTTCCTTCTCGGAGTACAGTTCACATGATCCTATCTTTTTTTCCGTTGCAACCAGCCAGGCGACAGCTATGCTTGCATGGACGACGACCTGATCACCCAACGGAAACGCCAATGCCTTGCGTCACGGGCTCGCCCCAGGTGCGTAGCCAACACAGTCTATCACCATGATAATGATAATTGCACTGCCGCCTGATTACGCATCCCTACTTTATTGACCACAATAAAGCTGTATTTTCTCTCTCTAGATATCTCTCCCTTGTCCACACGTGGTCTACGTGGGTATTTCCACCCTAACCCAGGTGGGCCGACAACAACAAATTAACTCTGCCATCGAGCCGTGTCCAGTCCAGAGGGACTCCTACCTGCGCCACCCTCCTCGACCCCGGTATACGGGACCACCAGGACAACCACGCCTAACCACCACCTGTATACACGTGCCAACACCTGTGAGGTATTACAGGACTTGTTATTCAATCTCACCAAGACCTACAGGTATGAGAGAACTGTTCGCTTACCTTTCTTCCCCTTGTTCCCCCTCTTTTTAAAAGTAACCTACTTATCAAGTCAAACGATTAACCACTGACCCTCCTGGCCGAGGTGCTCCCCCCCTCGCCGCCGACAACAACAAGGCGACGGGCCCTTTGCTTGCCATACCCCCTGCCATTAACTATTCTTATATGTCGGTGTGTGAACTAACACTAATCTAATTCAGAACATTGGGAACGAAGGGCCAGATTGCCAGATGTTGACTCCACAGCCCTGCACAGCCGCCCTGGCCCTGAATTGGAAGGGACCCATCAACCCCTGGCCCAGGCAAGACCGAGTCACCCTGCCATATATAAACCACGAGAGGAGGAGAGCGGGCAGTTTTTCAAAACATAGCTTCTTGCCGAGCGGGACGTCGCTCTGTGGGAAGACTGTTTTACTCCCCTGTTAGTAACCGACCGGCAGCCCGCAAGCTGAACACCAGGAGCTGATATATTATATTCCTGGGCCTGTATTAACCATGGTAGATCACAGGTAAATATAGGGACCTAAGAGAAATATATATATCACCACATATGCACTTGGGTTGATTGAACCTCTCGTCATGGATCAGAGATAGTTAAGCAAGGTTTGTGCAGACCCAATACTTACGTTTGTCCGATGAGATGCTACCCTGGCCTCAGCCCAGAAGCAGACCATTTAAGATCCACAGGAGAGACCCTGAACTCAACTTCATCACCGGTCAACCGACCCATCTGTAACTTCTTCACACAACTGGACCCCCTGGACGGCCCCCTGGAGCAGCCGAGAAGCCCCCGACGACACCAGATTCAAGAGAAGAAAAAAGATAACCTGATCGGGCACGATTTCGTATTATAGTATCAGTGTATAGATACCGTGTTACCAAACCGTTGTGTTTGCCTGTGTTCACCTTTGAGTTATTCGCTAACCATAGAGATTTCGAGTTTGATCCTAGAATCCCCTGTTTTGCCAGAGATTCGTTCCAGTAAACATATTACGAGATATTACCGCGACAATATTTACCCCCAGCCACGACACAAGTTATTCCTAAATTGGATGTTTTGGTATAGATATTCTGTGATCCCATAAATAAGGGATAGGTCGTAAAAGGTGATTTAATCTCAGTGACGAATCCCCATCCGCACATTAACGGTTAAAAGTATACAAATATAATTGCCTACTTGACTCGGCTAGATCGTATAAAGTCGAAACTCAACGTTAGCCCCCACTTAATCGAATAATTAGAAACTTAGGCCTTAAAGCAACACTCTGTATCAGATATTGTATAAAGCAAATCTGTGCCCCCTTCGAGTGACTTTCTTATCGCTTCTTATCATGTCCGTATCGGAAGAATAATACCCGAGACTCGGCAGTTGCAGTGCATACTCTAATCCAGATCCACGATTGTGCTTGGAGAATTGAAAGACCAAGCTCTTATCACTGAACTTATTACTCTTACTCATGTTCTATAAAGTGAAAGCGATTCTTTTTCTATACCGTGAGTGTGTTTAGGGAAATAAAGCTGTATTACAAATCACATTCCAAGATTCTATTTATGTGTTCTGTTGACCCTTCAAATGTATGTATATGAAACCGGATATTCCAGTCTTGCAGAACTCACCTACGCAATAGTTAATCCTGAATAAAATCCGGGCATAACAGCTACATTAAGATTATAAACTACTAGATCGTCTACATATAGCTACATTATTATCATAAACAGCAAAACATCGTCTACATATAGCTACATTAAGATTATAAACTGCATAACATCGTCTACATATAGCTACATTAAGATTATAAACTGCATAACATCGTCTACATATAGCTACATTATTATCATAAACTGCATAACATCGTCTACATATAGCTACATTATGATTATAAACTGCATAACATCGTCTACATATAGCTACATTAAGATTATAAACTGCATAACATCGTCTACATATAGCTACATTATTATCATAAACTGCATGACATCGTCTACATATAGCTACATTAACATTATAAACTGACATTATAAACTGCATAGCATTATCTACATATAGCTACATTATCATAAACTGCATAACATCGTCTACATATAGCTACATTAAGATTATAAACTGCATAACATCGTCTACATATAGCTACATTAAGATTATAAACTGCATAACATCGTCTACATATAGCTACATTATGATTATAAACTGCATAACATCGTCTACATATAGCTACATTATGATTATAAACTGCATAACATCGTCTACATGTAGCTACATTATGATTATAAACTGCATAACATCGTCTACATATAGCTACATTAAGATTATAAACTGCATAACATCGTCTACATATAGCTACATTATGATTATAAACTGCATAACATCGTCTACATATAGCTACATTAAGATTATAAACTGCATAACATCGTCTACATATAGCTACATTATTATCATAAACTGCATAACATCGTCTACATATAGCTACATTATGATTATAAACTGCATAACATCATCTACATGTAGCTACATTATGATTATAAACTGCATAACATCGTCTACATATAGCTACATTATGATTATAAACTGCATAACATCGTCTACATATAGCTACATTATTATCATAAACTGCGTAACATCGTCTACATATAGCTACATTTTGATTATAAACTGCATAACATCGTCTACATATAGCTACATTAAGATTATAAACTGCATAACATCATCTACATATAGCTACATTAAGATTATAAACTGCATAACATCGTCTACATATAGCTACATTATCATCATAAACTGCGTAACATCGTCTACATATAGCTACATTAAGATTATAAACTGCGTAACATCGTCTACATATAGCTACATTAAGATTATAAACTGCATAACATCGTCTACATATAGCTACATTATGATTATAAACTGCATAACATCGTCTTCATATAGCTACATTAAGATTATAAACTGCATAACATCGTCTACATATAGCTACATTATGATTATAAACTGCATAACATCGTCTACATATAGCTACATTATGATTATAAACTGCATAACATCGTTTACATATAGCTACATTAACATTATAAACTGCATAACATCGTCTACATATAGCTACATTATGATTATAAACTGCATAACATCGTCTACATATAGCTACATTATGATTATAAACTGCATAACATCGTCTACATATAGCTACATTAACATTATAAACTGCATAACATCGTCTACATATAGCTACATTATGATTATAAACTGCATAACATCGTCTACATATAGCTACATTATGATTATAAACTGCATAACATCGTCTACATATAGCTACATTATGATTATAAACTGCATAACATCGTCTACATATAGCTACATTATGATTATAAACTGCATAACATCGTCTACATATAGCTACATTATGATTATATCTATGATTATATCTATTATATCTATGATCCACAGGTACACGTGGAAACGGATGTTGACGATGAAAGATAAGACAGTGGTGGAACGAAAGTCATTGATTGATTATGTATGTGTGGATGAACGAATGAAGAAATCTGTGATGGATGCTAGGGTGTATAGGGGTATTGGAGGGGGTCTGTCTGATCATTATGTAGTGGTAGCTAAGGTTAGGATACAAAAGAAGTGGGTGAGGAGAGCGGGAGGGAGGTGAGAGGAGGGTGGAATGGTGAGGAGGGTGGAGAGGTTGCAGGAGGAGGAGGAAGTCAGGGAGGAGTACAGGAGAGCAGTGGAAAGACGACTAGGTGGGTTCGACCTGGAAGTTATGGAGGAAGTGGAGGAGATGAGCAAGGTGTTTAAGGATGAGATCTGTGCAGCATGTGAGGAGGTGTGTGGAGTGAGGAGAAGAGGAGGGGAGTGAAAGGTACAGCATGGTGGACAGAAGAGGTAAGAATAGCTGTGGAAGAAAAGAAGAAGAAAGCATATAGAGTGTGGTTGGGTAGTAGAGGGAATGAAGATTCCGAGAGACAGAAACGAGCGAGGTACGTGGAGAGTAAGAGGGTGGTGAAGAGAGTAGTGAAGGAAAGTAAGAGAAGAGTAGATGAGGAATTTGGAAGGAATCTGAGTGTAAAATGGAGGGAGAGTAAGAAACTGTTCTGGAAAGAAGTCAAGAAAGTTAGGGAAGGTAGCAAGGGAAACAGTAAGGGTGTGAAAGATAAGAATGGGAGAATGCTAGCCGAGAAGCAAGAGAGAGTCGAAAGATGGAGGGAGTACTTCAGTGAGTTGCTAAATGAAAGGAATGAAGAGCCAGCAAACATAGCTGGATATGGTATGGGAGGGAGAAGAAGAGAAGTAGTGGAGGAGGAGGTGGGGATCAGGAGGTCAGAAGTGTGGGAAGCCATGAAAAGAGTGAAGTTGGGGAAAGCACCAGGAACAGATGGAGTGTGTGGGGAAATGTTGAGGTATGGTGGTGAGATAGTGATAGAATGGGTATGGAAAATGTGCAAACTAGCATGGGAGAAGGGGAGTGCACCCGATGACTGGAAGACTGGTATAATAGTCCCCCTATATAAGGGCAAAGATTATTATAGGCAAAGAGGAATGTGTGGTAACCACCGAGGAATATGTCTTCTAAGCGTAGTAGGGAAGGTATACAGTAGGGTAGTGATTGAGAGAGTGAGAGTGAGAACAGAGAAATGGATAGGCGACGAGCAGGGAGGTTTTAGGAAGGGAAGAGGATGTGTAGATCAGATTTTTTACCCTGAATTGTGTTGTGGAGAAGTATCTGGAGAAGAAACAAAAGGTGTATGTTGCCTTTATGGACTTGGAGAAGGCCTATGACAGAGTGGATAGAGAAGGTTTGTGGAAAGTACTTAGAATATACGGAGTAGAGGGCAAGTTGCTGAAAGCAGTGAAGAGCATGTATGAGGGTGCAAAGGCGGCAGTACGTGTGGAGAGTGAGCAGAGCGAGTTCTTTGACCTGAATGTTGGTTTGAAACAGGGGTGTGTGATGTCCCCGTGGTTGTTTACTGTATATATGGATGGAGTCATGAAAGAAATACTATCAAGAGCAGTGAATGTTGGTGTATCGCTGAAAAGGGAGGGAATTGAGTGGAAGCTACCTATACTGCTGTTTGCGGATGATACAGTTCTGATGAGTGATAATGAATGGGAGTTGCAGGGTCTGGTAAATGAGTTTGGAACAGTGTGCGAAAAACGGAATTTGAAGGTAAATACGGGGAAGAGCAAGGTTATGGTCTTCGAAAGGGGTGAAGTCACAGAGTGTGAGGTGAAGCTGAACGGTCAGGCTATGGAGATCGTCAACTCTTTTAAGTATCTGGGCAGTGTGTTGAGTAAAGATGGGACTATGGATGAAGAGGTGCGGGAGAGGGTACAACAGGGGAAGAGGGTTGTAGGAACGCTAAAAGCAGTAACAAGAAATAGGGTGGTCAGTATGGAAGTGAAGAAGTCCTTGCATGACAGTGTGGTAATCCCGACACTGACTTACGGAAGCGAAGCATGGACGTTGGTTGAGAGACTCAGACCAAGAGTGAGAGCAGTGGAAATGAATTACTTAAGGAGTGCGTGCGGAGTTACATGGAGGGATAGACAGACTAATGAGGAAGTAAGAAGGAGGTGTGGTGTGGAGGTAGATGTGCTGGAAAGTGTGAAAAGGAACAACTTGAGATGGTTCGGCCATATGGAACGTATGGAAAGCGAGAGAATGACTAAGAGGGTGTACGAGAGCGAGGTGGAGGGACAGAGGGGGAGAGGTAGACCGAATATGAGGTGGAAGGATGGAGTGAGGAACTACATGAACGAAGGCGGTGCTGGTTGGGGGGAGGGGCGTCGACTGACTGGGGACAGAGGTGCATGGGGGCGGTTCGTTCGTGGCCACCCCTTCGGGGATCACGGCGTCAGGCAATAGATAGATAGATAGATGATTATAAACTGCATAACATCGTCTACATATAGCTACATTAAGATTATAAACTGCATAACATCGCCTACATATAGCGACATTATGATTATAAACTGCATAACATCGTCTACATATAGCTACATTATGATTATAAACTGCATAACATCGTCTACATATAGCTACATTATGATTATAAACTGCATAACATCGTCTACATATAGCTACATTAAGATTATAAACTGCATAACATCGTCTACATATAGCTACATTATGATTATAAACTGCATAACATCGTCTACATATAGCTACATTATGATTATAAACTGCATAACATCGTCTACATATAGCTACATTATGATTATAAAGACATCGCCGGAACAGAAGGGGTTATTAATTGTGTCCATCCATAATCCACACTATTTCTCAGCATGGTTGGTGTCGAGCTTTTAAGGGGGTAGTACTCGCTTTTTATGGACCCCCTTCTCCCTCATTGTTTAGCATATTTGTTTTTAGGTAATAATACGTTCGTTCCGCTATTTTGGCGATTTTGAGACCTTTCGCCTCATTTTTGTTCAATATTAGGACCTTTCCTGCCCTTTAGATGTAAATTTGTTCTTGGCGAGCGAAAGCAAGCCTCTAATTTTAGAAGGGGCCGGCCTTCGGGCGGGACATGTTTCTACCGAAAAATGTACACATTGAAACGGGTTCTAGGGGGTGTTTTTCTAAGCTTGATGGAGGTCTAGCGAGGAAACTAAAATATATATTTATACATAAATATATAGACCAAAAACCAAGCAAACCAACACAAGACGTACAGTAGTATGAGCCCATTTGTAACTATGAACTTCTACAACATTGTATTATTTCGTTTAGGCTCGATACAGATTGAACTCAGTGCATACGTAGTACGGCACATGAGTGCGTTTTTACCCTATAGATAAAAACGCATTCTTGGTCACATCATACAAAATAATGTAGCCATACACATATAACACTGCTTACAAACAAGTGGTCCTTTGGTTGATAAGCATTTGTATCAAGTCAGACAGAAGAGTATTTGTACAATATTATAATATAGTAAGGGCAATACATAGTTATTATACAAACACGACAAGTAACACAAAACAATATTATAATATAGTAAAGGCAATACATAGTTATTATACAAACACGACAAGTAACACAAAATAATATTTGTACAGAATTGTAAATATAAACTGCAATAAATAGTTGTCATAAAAGAACACAACAAGTTTATTTACCCGGTGACAACCTGACTGGTTATACGCACGCAAATACACTGCACGCGCATGAACACACGCAAATACTCCATACAACAGTATAACACGCACAAATACAGACACAGACTCTCTCTCTCTCACACACACACACACGCACAAACACACACACAACCACACACACACACACACACACACACACACATACACACAAACTCACACGTACATGGATAAACACCCTCCACCCACCTCCACAAATACACACAAATGTATACACACACCTACACAGAGGCACATAAACATCAGAACCCAGGCAAGCCCAATTGGAGAACTGTCAAAATAACCTACTAGTAGTGCTGGGCAGACATGTAAATCCTAACTCAACAGTATATGTGAAGAGATATTGGTTTAGTCTCTCTCTCTCTCTCTCTCTCTCTCTCTCTCTCTCTCTCTCGAGAGAGAGAGAGAGAGAGAGAGAGAGAGAGAGAGAGAGAGAGAGATTGTGTGTGAGCATGGAACTTGGGGAGGAAAGTGCTTGAGTGTGTTCATGCGTGGGAGAGGATGGGAGGTGGTGTTGGGTATTGTGTTTGTGTGTTGGTGTTGTGTTTGTGTGTTGGTGTTGGATGTTGTGTTGTGTTTGTGTTTGTGTGTTGTGTTTGTGTGTTGGTGTTGTGTTGGTGTTGTGTTTGTGTGTTGGTGTTGTGTTTGTGTGTTGGTGTTGTGTTTGTGTGTTGTGTGTTGTGTTTGTGTGTTGGTGTTGTGTTTGTGTGTTGGTGTTGTGTTTGTGTGTTGTGTTGGGTGTTGTGTTTGTGTGTTGGGTGTTGTGTTTGTGTGTTGGTGTTGTGTTTGTGTGTTGGTGTTGTGTTTGTGTGTTGGTGTTGTGTTGGTGTTGGATGTTGTGTTTGTGTGTTGGGTGTTGTGTTTGTGTCTTGGGTTTTGTATTTGTGTGTTGGTGGTGTGTTTGTTTGTTGGTGTTGTGTTTGTGTGTTGGTGTTGTGTGTGTGTGTTGGTGTTGTGTGTTGGTGTTGTGTTGGTGGTGTATTGTGTGTTGTTGGGTGTTGTGTTTATGTGTTGGTGTTGTGTTTGTGTGTTGTGTTTGTGCGCTGGTGTTGTGTGTTGGTTGTTGTGTTTGTGTATTGGTGTTGTGTTTGTGTGTTGGTGTCGTGTTTGTGCGTTGGGTGTTGTGTTTGTGTGTTGGGTGTTGTTTTTGTGTGTTGGTGTTGTGTGTTGGGGTTGTGTTTGTGTGTTGGTGTTGTGTTTGTGTGTTGTGTTTGTGTGTTGGTGTTGTGTGTTGGGGTTGTGTTTGTGTGTTGGTGTTGTGTTTGTGCGTTGGGTGTTGTGTTTGTGCGTTGGGTGTTGTGTTTGTGTGTTGGTGTTGTGTTTGTGTGTTGGTGTTGTGTTTGTGTGTTGGTGTTGTGTTTGTGTGTTTGTGTGTTTTTGTTGTGTTTGTGTGTTGGTGTTGTGTTTGTGTGTTGGTGTTGTGTTTGTGTGTTGGTGTTGTGTTTGTGTGTTGGTGTTGTGTTGGTGTGTTTGGGTGTTTTTGTTGTGTTTGTGTGTTGGCATTGTGTTTGTGTGTTGGTGTTGTGTTGGTGTTGGATGTTGTGTTTGTGTGTTGTGTTTGTGTGTTGGTGTTGTGTTTGTGCGTTGTGTTTGGGTGTTGGGTGTTGTGTTTTTGTGTTGGTGTTGTGTTTGAGTGTTGGTGTTGTGTTTATGTGTTGTGTTTGTGTGTTGGTGTTCGGTGTTGTGTTTGTGTGTTGGTGTTGTGTTTGTGTGTTAGGTGTTGTGTTTGTGTGTTGGGTGTTGTGTTTGTGTGTTGGTGTTGTGTGTTGGTGTTGTGTTTGTTTGTTGGTGTTGTGTTAGTGTGTTGGTGTTGTGTTTGTGTGTTGGTGTTGTGTTTTTATGTTGATGTCGTGTGTGTGTGTTTGGGTTGTGTTTGTGTGTTGGTGTTGTGTTTGTGTGTTGGTGTAGTGTTTGTGTGTTTTTGTTGTGTTTGTGTGTTGGCGTTGTGTTTGTGTGTTGTGTTGGTGTTGGATGTTGTGTTTTTGTGTTGGTGTTGTGTTTGTGTGTTGGTGTTGTGTTTATGTGTTGTGTTTGTGTGTTGGTGTTCGGTGTTGTGTTGTGTTTGTGTGTTGGTGTTGTGTTTGTGCATTAGATGTTGTGTTTGTGTGTTGGGTGTTGTGTTTGTGTGTTGGTGTTGTGTGTTGGTGTTGCGTTTGTGTGTTATGTTTGTGTGTTGGTGTTGGGTGTTGTGTTTGTGTGTTGCGTTTGTTTGTTGGTGTTGTGTTTGTGTGTTGATGTTGTGTTTGTGTGTTAGAGTTCTGTTTGTGTGTTGGTGTTGTGTTTGTGTGTTGGTGTTGTGTGTGTGTGTTGGTGTTGTGTTTGTGTGTTGGGTGTTGTGTTTGGGTGTTGGTGTTGTGTTTGTGTGTTGGTGTTGTGTTTGTGTGTTGGTGTTGTGTTTGTGTGTTGGTGTTGTGTTTGTGTGTTGGTGTTGTGTTTGTGTGTTGGTGTTGTGTTTGTGTGTTGGGTGTTGTGTTTGTGTGTTGGTGTTGCGTTTGTGTGTTGGTGTTGTGTTTGTGTGTTGGTGTTGTGTTTGTGTGTTGGTGTTGTGTTTGTGTGTTGGTGTTGTATTTGTGTGTTGGTGTTGTGTTTGTGTGTTGGTGTTGTGTTTGTGTGTTGGTGTTGTGTTTGTGTGTTGTGTTTGTGTGTTGTGGTTGTGTGTTGGTGTTGTGTTTGTGTGTTGGTGTTGTGTTTGTGTGTTGGTGTTGTGTTTGTGTGTTGGGTGTTGTGGTTGTGTGTTGGTGTTGTGTTTGTGTGTTGGTGTTGTGTTTGTTTGTTGGTTTTGTGTTTGTGTGTTGATGTTGTGTTTGGTGTTGTGTTGGGCGTTGTGTTTTTGTGTTGGTGTTGTGTTTGTATGTTGGTGTTGTGTTTGTGTGTTGGGTGTTGTGCTTGTGTGTTGGGTGTTGCGTGTGTGTGTTAGGTGTTGTGTTTGTGTGTTGGTGTTGTGTTTGTGTGTTGGTGTTGTGTTTGTTGTGTTTGTGTTGGTGTTGTGTTTGTGTGTTGGTGTTGTGTTGGTGTGTTGGGTGTTGTGTTTTTGTGTTGTGTTGTGTTTGTGTGTTGTGTTGTGTTTGTGTGTTGTGTTGTGTTTTGTTTTGTGTGTTGGTGTTGGGAGTTGTGTGTTTGTGTTGGTGTAGGGAGTCGTGTGTTTGTGATTGTGTTGGTGTTGGGAGTTGTGTGTTTGTGTTGTGGTGCGTTGTGTGTGTTGGGTGTTGTATTATGGTGTTGTGTTTGTGTGTGGTGTTGTGTTTGCGTGCTGGTGTTGTGTCTGTGTGTTGGTGTTGTGTATGTGTGTTGGTGTGTGGTGTTGTGTGTTGTGTTTGTCTGTTGTGTTTGGGTGTTGGTGTTGTGTTTGTGCGTTGTGTGTTGTGTTTGTGTGTTGGGTGTTGTGTTTGTGTGTTGGTGTTGTGTGTTGGTGTTGTGTTTGTGTGTTGGTGTTGTGTTTGTGTGTTGTGGTTGTGTGTTGGTGTTCGGTGTTGTGTTTGTGTGTTGTGTTTGTGTGTTGGTGTTGTGTTTGTGTTGGGTGTTGTGTTTGTGTGTGGGTGTTGTTGTTTGTGTGTTGTTGTGTTGGTGTTGTGTTTGTGTTGTGTTTGTGTGTTGGTGTTGTATTTGTGTGTTGATGTTGTGTTTGTGTGTTAGGGTTGTGTTTGTGTGTTGGTGTTGTGTTGGGTGCTGTGTTTGTGTGTTGGTGTTGTGTTTGTGTGTTGGTGTTGTGTTTGTGTTTTGGTGTTGTGTTTGTGTGTTGTGTGTGTGTGTGTGTGTTGGTGTTTGTGTTTGTATGTTGGTGTTGTATTTGTGTGTTGGTGTTGTGTGTGTGTGCTGTGTTGTGTTTGTGTGTTGGTGTTGTGTTTGTGTGATGGTGTTGTGTTGGTGTGTTGGTGTTGTGTTTGTGTGTTGTGGTGTGTTTGTGAGCTGTGTTTGTGTGTTGGGTGTTGTGGTTGTGTGTTGGTGTTGTATTTGTGTGTTGGGTGTTGTGGTTGTGTGTTGGTGTTGTGTTGGTGTGTTGGTGCTATGTTTGTGTGTTGGTGTTGTGTTTGTGTGTTGGGTGTTGTGTTTGTGTGTTGGGTGTTGTGTTTGTGTGTTGGTGTTGTGTTTGTGTTTTGGTGTTGTGTTTGTGTTTTTGTGTTGTGTTTGTGTGTTGTGTGTTGTGTGTGTGTGTGTTGGTGTTGTGTTTGTGTGTTGGTGTTGTATTTGTGTGTTGGTGTTGTGTTTGTGTGCTGTGTTGTGTTTGTGTGTTGGTGTTGTGTTTGTGTGATGGTGTTGTGTTGGTGTGTTGGTGTGTTGGTGTTGTGTTTGTGTGTTGTGGTGTGTTTGTGAGCTGTGTTTGTGTGTTGGGTGTTGTGGTTGTGTGTTGGTGTTGTGTTTGTGTGTTGGGTGTTGTGTTTGTGTGTTGGTGTTGTGTTGGTGTGTTGGTGCTGTGTTTGTGTGTTGGGTGTTGTGTTTGTGTGTTGTGTTTGTGTGTTGGGTGTTGTGTTTGTGTATTGGTGTTGTGTTTGTGTGTTGGTGTTGTGTTTGTGTTTTGGTGTTGTGTTTGTGTGTTGTGTGTGTGTGTTGGTGTTGTGTTTGTGTGTTGGTGTTGTATTTGTGTGTTGGTGTTGTGTTTGTGTGCTGTGTTGTGTTTGTGTGTTGGTGTTGTGTTGGTGTGTTGGTGTTGTGTTTGTGTGTTGGGTGTTGTGTTTGTGTGTTGGTGTTGTGTTGGTGTGTTGGTGCTGTGTTTGTGTGTTGGTGTTGTGTTTGTGTGTTGGGTGTTGTGTTTGTGTGTTGTGTTTGTGTGTTGGGTGTTGTGTTTGTGTGTTGGTGTTGTGTTTGTGTGTTGGTGTTGTGTTTGTGTGTTGGTGTTGTGTTTGTGTGTTGGGTGTTGTGTTTGTGTGTTGGGTGTTGTGTATGTGTGTTGGGTGTTGTGCTTGTGTGTTGGTGTTTTGTTTGTGTGTTGGGTGTTGTGTTTGTGTGTTGGTGTTGTGTTTGTGTGTTGGTGTTGTGTTGGTGTTGTGTTTGTGTTATGGTGTTGTGTTTGTGTGTTGGTGTTGTGTGTGTGTGTTGGTGTTGTGTTTGTGTGTTGGTGTTGTGTTTGTGCGTTGGTGTTGTGTTTGTGTGTTGGGTGTTGTGTTTGTGTGTTGATGTTGTGTTTGTGCGTTGAGTGTTGTGTTTGTGTGTTGGTGTTGTGTTTGTGTGTTGGTGTTGTGTTTGTGTGTTGATGTTGTGTTTGTACGTTGAGTGTTATGTTTGTGTGTTGGTGTTGTGTTTGTGCGTTGAGTGTTGTGTTTGTCTGTTGGTGTTGTGTTTGTCTGTTGGTGTTGTGTTTGTGTGTTGGTGTTGTGTTTGTCTGTTGGTGTTGTGTTTGTGTGTTGGTGTTGTGTTTGTCTGTTGGTGTTGTGTTTGTGCGTTGAGTGTTGTGTTTGTGTGTTGGTGTTGTGTTTGTCTGTTGGTGTTGTGTTTGTGTGTTGGTGTTGTGTTTGTCTGTTGGTGTTGTGTTTGTGTGTTGGTGTTGTGTTTGTGTGTTGGTGTTGTGTTTGTCTGTTGGTGTTGTGTTTGTGTGTTGGGTGTTGTAGTCCGGCCGAAGACTGGTTCCTTATAAATCACAAGGTCGCTATCGCTCGCCAGAAAAAAAATTCGACACCTAAATGACACGGAGTCTTAATGCTGGCAACAACATGGGGTGAAAGGTTTTAAAATCGCCAAACTAATGAGCTGAACGGCATCAAATCAAAACCTAATGGGCTATACATGAGGAAGAAGGGGGACCAGAAAAACGACCCATCTCCCCTTAATATGAAATGCAATATATAGTGAACCATAGTATTCCGAAAATTGACAATCATATATTTTCCTCCGGTAGTATATGAAAACAATTCCTTTCTTTGGCTCTGTCTCGAGACGGCCACCCCTAGCAAAAAAACAAGAAAACAAATGGGGAATGTGCCTGAGTATAATAGATAGATAGCATATGTATATAATATCTCCTACTCTATCCTCTGTTACCAGAATAATATAAGGTAATATTCAGTATATATATAACCAGTGTCACACAAGCGATTTTTTCGTCAATTTATACAAGCAATTGTGGTCTGGCGAACTGTAAATATAAGTTTCATAAAATTTAAACTGCTCAACAGAATCTACCTTCGATCAACTTTCCAATGCCAATGCGAAAGAGCCTCAAAATGGTACAAGAAAAATATTGCTTATCGAAAATTGCCGGAAAAATTTATGGTTCCACTGCAGCTACTTGTACTGATCATGTTACTGTTGGCTGGACACTGGAAACAAACGGTACAGGTAAGACTATATAATATTATACATTGTCAGTTTACCCTTATATCTACACTATACTTATTATGGTGATAGTTATATAGTCACGTAAGTACCCATAAGTCATTTATTAATCCAGCTTGACACACTTTTAGTGTTGCCATATATGTCTCCCCTATTAAGATGATATATGGTCAATGTTTCACACATTGCATAAAACGAGCTGCATGAATCATTGTCAGTCAGCTGATAAACTTTGAAGGTAAGCAAGCTGTTAAGGCATCAGTATGCGTTTAGTATGGTTGTGGATTGTTTTGTATTTAATTATATTTTATTTTATATACCGGTATGTATTTATATATTTATTTATTTATTATTTGGCATAGAGGAGTGCGGTTGAATTGACCTGGTTCCAAAGTATCTATGACCTGCCTTGGGACCACCGGTGATTATTATTCCCGAGCCCCCTCCAACATAACTCAACCCCTTAACGAACATACACAGATATTAACGTAGGGTTTACTGATAACTCCTTTCCTACGTTGGTACCATTGTCCTTTGTCTGTGGTATAGTCGGTTTGGTGTTGGACTTCTACACTACCGGTCCGGGTTCGAAGCCTGGCCTGGCCATAATGTTAATAATGTTAAAAGAGTAAAATGTTTTATTCAGCTCCAGAAGGATCTGTAATGGTCAATAAAGTAATCAGTATCTAAATTATCCTTATCACTTTCATTAAGTAAGACCATTTAAAAGAGACAAATAAAGTTGCTACACATTGTCTTCTGCCAAATGATGGTGTAATGGTTAGGTCGTGTAAGTTATGTATGTGGTGTCCTAGGTTCGAATCCTAGGAGAATCACATGCTTTTATTTATTTGTTTTGGGGTGTTATTGGTGTTAAGAACGTTGTCAAAAAAATATTAAGCAAAAACATAACAGTGTAACCATCATGGTACGACAATACAACATAAGAGTGTAACCATCATGGTACGACAATAAAACATAAGAGTGTAACCATCATGGTACGACAATAAAACATAAGAGTGTAACCATCATGGTACGACAATAAAACATAGGAGTGTAACCCTCATGGTACGACAATAAAACATAAGAGTGTAACCATCATGGTACGACAATAAAACATAGGAGTGTAACCATCATGGTACGACAATAAAACATAAGAGTGTAACCATCATGGTACGACAATACAACATAGGAGTGTAACCATCATGGTACGACAATAAAACATAGGAGTGTAACCATCATGGTACGACAATAAAACATAAGAGTGTAACCATCATGGTACGACAATAAAACATAAGAGTGTAACCATCATGGTACGACAATACAACATAGGAGTGTAACCATCATGGTACGACAATAAAACATAAGAGTGTAACCATCATGGTACGACAATAAAACATAGGAGTGTAACCCTCATGGTACGACAATAAAACATAAGAGTGTAACCATCATGGTACGACAATAAAACATAGGAGTGTAACCATCATGGTACGACAATAAAACATAAGAGTGTAACCATCATGGTACGACAATAAAACATAAGAGTGTAACCATCATGGTACGACAATACAACATAGGAGTGTAACCATCATGGTACGACAATAAAACATAAGAGTGTAACCATCATGGTACTACAATAAAACATAAGAGTGTAACCATCATGGTACGACAATAAAACATAAGAGTGTAACCATCATGGTACGACAATAAAATATAGGAATGTAACCCTCATGGTACGACAATAAAACATAAGAGTGTAACCATCATGGTACGACAATAAAACATAAGAGTGTAACCATCATGGTACGACAATAAAACATAAGAGTGTAACCATCATGGTACGACAATATAACATAAGAGTGTAACCATCATGGTACGACAATAAAACATAAGAGTGTAACCATCATGGTACGACAATACAACATAAGAGTGTAACCATCATGGTACGACAATACAACATAAGAGTGTAACCATCATGGTACGACAATACAACATAAGAGTGTAACCATCATGGTACGACAATACAACATAAGAGTGTAACCATCATGGTACGACAATACAACATAAGAGTGTAACCATCATGGTACGACAATAAAACATAAGAGTGTAACCATCATGGTACGACAATACAACATAAGAGTGTAACCATCATGGTACGACAATACAACATAAGAGTGTAACCATCATGGTACGACAATAAAACATAAGAGTGTAACCATCATGGTACGACAATACAACATAAGAGTGTAACCATCATGGTACGACAATAAAACATAAGAGTGTAACCATCATGGTACGACAATATAACATAGGAGTGTAACCATCATGGTACGACAATAAAACATAAGAGTGTAACCATCATGGTACGACAATAAAACATAAGAGTGTAACCATCATGGTACGACAATATAACATAAGAGTGTAACCATCATGGTACGACAATACAACATAAGAGTGTAACCATCATGGTACGACAATAAAACATAGGAGTGTAACCATCATGGTACGACAATAAAACATAAGAGTGTAACCATCATGGTACGACAATACAACATAAGAGTGTAACCATAATGGTACGACAATAAAACATAAGAGTGTAACCATCATGGTACGACAATACAACATAAGAGTGTAACCATCATGGTACGACAATAAAACATAAGAGTGTAACCATCATGGTACGACAATACAACATAAGAGTGTAACCATCATGGTACGACAATACAACATAAGAGTGTAACCATCATGGTACGACAATACAACATAAGAGTGTAACCATCATGGTACGACAATAAAACATAAGAGTGTAACCATCATGGTACGACAATAAAACATAAGAGTGTAACCATCATGGTACGACAATAAAACATAGGAGTGTAACCCTCATGGTACGACAATAAAACATAGGAGTGTAACCATCATGGTACGACAATAAAACATGTTTTCGAATGCCGAGATAAATTGAAAGCTTTGACTGGATGATGGGATACAGGAGAATCATTTTTCCTGAGTTATTTTTTTAAGGGGGGATTGGCGTATTAGTTTGCTTGTGTATTTGCGAATCCTCGAAGGAGGAGAGACGGGCGCTATATAAGTAACCAGAAGATTATTATTATTATTATTATTATTTATATTGTTATATCTGTTTAGTGTCGTCCCTATACCTCCATCAAACTTTAAAACAAAACCAATGCTCCCCTTCAAGATAATTTTTTTAACATTTCGATAGAAAAATGTCCTGGCTGTAGGCCGGTTCCTCTTAAAATTACAAGCTCGCTATCGCTCGCCAGCAAAAAAATATCGACAACTAAATGGCACGCAAGGTCTTTGTATCGATAAAGAAATGGGACGAAAGGTCTTAAAGTCGACAAACTAATGGGGCGAACGTCTTAAAATCTCAAAACTATTGGAGATAAACATGAGGGAGAAGGAGAGCCAGACAAACGAACCATCCTGCTTAACAAATCAGGTGGAACGAGAGCCGACAAGAGAACAGACAAGGGCTTAAGGGGAGGTTTTTAGTTTGCTCCCAAGACCTCCATCAAGCTTACAAAAAATACCCCCAAGAGCCCCCTTCGAGATAAATGTGTACATTTTTCGGTAGGCTCTTCCTAAACTACATGCTCGCTATCGCTCGGCATGAAAAAGTCGACATCTAAATGGCACGATGTCGTAAAATTGACAGTATAGGGGCGAAAGATCTTAACATCGCCAAACTAATGGGACAAACGTTTTAACATTTCTTAACTAATGGGGCTAAGCATGAGGGAGTAAGGAGTTCAGAAAAAATCCCTCAAGTGAAAATCTCGCCTTAAGATTAATTCATTGGTTGTTTTGTATTGTAACCGGTGTTTTTTTTTTTTTTTTTTTTTCTATGTGATTGAGGGAGGCAAAAGGCATAACTGCCTATAGCGAGTGCCTCCCCCATAGTTGAAAGAGTGACAGGGCCAAAATCAAGGGACGTTCGAGCCAAAGATATGTATCTTTTGGTATGAGATATATATCATACCCCCACATCCACACCCACCCACACACATCCACACTTACACTCACACCCTCACCCATACACAAACCAACACACCCATTCACCCCTCCCCCACATACATACACACACACCCACCAACACACACCTCCCCCCCCCCCCCACACACACTTCCCCCACACACAACCCCCCCCCCCCACACACACCTGCGCCCTCCCCCCCACACACACAACCACACCACACACTACACTCACACCACCGACAGACACACACACACAAACACACACACACACACATATCACCTTCCACCCCCCTCCCCCCACACACACACACACTCACACACCCCGACACACACACACACCTGCCCCTCCCCCCCACAAACACACAACCACACACACACACACACACACACATACACACACACACACACACACACACACACCGAGTTGCATACCATACATACTGTATATATTTATGGCTACAGTGTACGTGGCTCTCCTACTGTTCTAATATCATATTATTTAATGATTAGCTATATTTATATACATTATATATGAATTAAATTGTAATATAATAAAGTAAGTTACTTTATATCAACTAATTATCATTTACGTGCCGTATAATTAGGTTATATTTACTATTTCGTCTGGGAGAGAGCCCTAGCTAATGGGAACTGTGGGAGAGAGCCCTAGCTAAATGGGAACTGTGGGAGAGAGCCCTAGCTAAAATAGTGTAGTGTGAAGGGGAAGGACAATGGGTGATGAGGGGATGTGGGGGGAGGGGGTGGGGGAGAGTACCGGAAATTGGTGTAGCTTATCTGACTCGGCCGTGACGTAATGCAATATTTATTTATTTGTTCTCGGAATAAGAAATTAACTGAGATTGATTATATTGATACTGCTATGCTCAAAATGTATGTACTCTCTCTCTCTCACTCCCTCATTCACACACTCACTCTCTCTCTCACTCACTCACTCTCACTCTCTCTCTCACACACACACACACATTTATATTCAGGCACTATTTTATACACTTTATCTTCGTGTAACGTCAAACACGTACCTTCATGTTGTTGTAATAATGTGTCGAGTGTAACGTCAAACACGTATCTTCCTGTTGTTGTAATAATGTGTCGAGTGTAACGTCAAACACGTATCTTCCTGTTGTTGTAATAATGTGTCGAGTGTAACGTCAAACACGTATCTTCCTGTTGTTGTAATAATGTGTCGAGTGTAACGTCAAACACGTATCTTCCTGTTGTTGTAATAATGTGTCGAGTGTAACGTCAAACACGTATCTTCCTGTTGTTGTAATAATGTGTCGAGTGTAACGTCAAACACGTATCTTCCTGTTGTTGTAATAATGTGTCGAGTGTAGAATTATGATGTTTTAATATATTTATACATTTAAGGGGACAGTGGATATTTGTTTGGGTGTACATATTTATATATTCATATATTTTGTAGTTTTCTCCCTAGACCTCCATCAAATTTAAAACAAAATAATACCCATTATATCCACCTTCGAGATTAATTTGTACATTTTTCGGCAGAAAAATTTCATGACCGAAGGTCGGTTCCTCCAAAATTACGGGCTCGCTATCGCTCGCCAGGAAAAAAATCGACACATAAAGGGCATGACAGGCCTAAATGCTGACCATGAAATGGGGCGGAATGTCTTAAAATAGACAAACTAATGGGGCAAATGTCTTAAATTCTCAAAACTAATGGGGATATGCATGAGGAAGAAAGGGAACCAGAAAAACTACCCATCTCCCCTACAGATATATGGAAGATACATACACCAGCTATTTTGAAGTATACATTACATGATGATTTATACATTATACAATGATTCAGCCATGGAATATATATCAGACATTTGTTGATATTTTCGATGTGTATTAAGCACTTTAATTCTAATAACACAGTCCCTTCAGTAATTTTGATTAACATTATATAACAATATTCAGCTTAGGAAAGTGGTTTGGTAGTCAGTAGAGGGTTTATAACTAAGGTACAGTCACTTATACTATGTCGTGGACCCCCTATGTGTTCCTGTATGCAATTATAACTGGATTGATTTTTGGATGACATTTGCTTATATATATAAATATATATATATATATACAGTATATATATATATATATACTGTATATATATAATATATATATATATATATATATATATATATATATATATATATATATATATATATATATATATATATATATATATATATATATATATATATATATATATATATATATATGTATAAATATATATATATATATTGTGGTATACTATCAATGGAAGGGTAAATATCTCTAAGCTATAATAATTCAAACAAAATCAATCTAAATTAAATTACTCCATATCTAAATTGAATTCAATCTGAAACAAGCTAATTTATATCCAAAGGTCTCCCATAATAAATTATATATAAACTAAGGTTATAAGGGTTAATATTATCCAAGAATTAACTCACCAATAGTTCCAGTGGCAATGAGACAAAGGAGAACGTTTACCCAATATGGCAGACAATGGGGAACCGAGACGCCGGCCCTGAGGCTCGGCTCAAGTGAAAGAAAGAATCAAATGATTATATGGGAATAGACATTAATACTATGCTTATCTGTCAGTCAGACAGTCATGGCGTCGATGAGAGCGTCGTGATGGTGTAGATGTATGTATTGCTGTCAGTGTATTGTGATTAAAGGTACAAAAGCTCGATCAACTGAAGGCGGAAATTAGATGTTAACTGGTTGGTGTTCGTGAAGGCTCTGCTGCTTCCAGCCCTCCGCCTTGCTGCCGTGGCATACGCCACGGCCCAAATTATCGTACCGATTCTATGTTGCTCAATACGATAAATGATGTTAATATATACGATAAATTTATATATACTACATAAGACCATGTCAATATTGCTTAATAGCATATTAGGCCTTTTATAATCTTAACTTACTTACAATCTTATAATATACGATCTAATCGTCCTATGCCTTGCAGCGGGAACGACCGTGACGTCACAGAGACATACAGTAGCACAAAAAGTGTCGTACACTATCGTATTTACACGATACACTCCCCCCACAAAAATACTTTAACCCCACCTTAAATTTAAAGTTGCTCAGAGGCTATCTTCTGACGCCACTACTCGGTGCACTTCCTTCACCTCCTGCAGGGATTAGTGGGGTTAGCGGGGGTATCGCTCCCGCCCTCGATCCTAGACCTAGCAGGACTTCCACTCACAAATCTCGTGAGTAAAATATTTGTTACTATGAATTATATGTTTAGTTTGTATACTTAATTATCATCACTGTTTATTATTTATGCTATTAAAACCCTTTGAGCGTATGATTGTAATAAGTATACGGTAATGTATGTGCGCGTGTGTGTGGGGGGGGGGGGTGAAATAAAGCCGATGTCAAAAATATAACGTGTAACTAACGCATACTTTCCCTCCATTATAGAGTGCATGAGTGACATCCTCGCCCCTGTCCACAGCTCTCAGTCGAAGACGTCAAAAAAACGCCTCAGATCGCTCTCGCCTGTCCATCACCCTACCTCGTCCCCCCAGCCGAGTCCCAGTGGCTATCAGACCCGGTAAATTAAATTCTACGTATACACACACACACACACACACACACACGAGAGTTTCGGATATGGGCGGACCAGACGGTCAAAGGTGTTTGTATCGTAGGCTCGGTCGTGGGTAAGGAGACCTCTTAATATTGACCCTAATTCAGTATTAACACGATCGATAAGGTATTCAGTGTCCTGACTCAAGATATTTCCCAAATTAGTCGTAACCATCTTACGCTTTTCAATAGCCCCTTCGGAACTAAGCTGCGCATACTCTATATGCACGCCGCACCCCGCTTCGTGTCCCTTAACGGTATAGTAACGTTGAGGGAGTAACACATTTAACAGGCCAACTTCGTATTCCATGTCCTTGTTCAGCGTTAAGGTTTGTAAGTTGTTGGTAAAACTACCGGTATTATTGGGGTATATGTCACTGTCAGCGGCACTGGTAATGTAGACATGATGTGACTCCATCTTGGAACTGAGAGACTATCGCGAAGTTGGCTCGTTTCTTATATTTATAGCTACCTACAAGAAGGATGGGGGAATAATACACGATAGGTAATGCTTAGGTATTTATTAACACGGAGAGTTGTTGTTGTTGTTGTTGTTGTTCCCCAGGCTGTCTGGCCGAACAGCCCCAAGGTCTCGAGCAAGGCCAAGGCCATAAACGAGCGCCCCCACAAAATCCTCCCTGCTTACCACTAACAAAGCCCGGGTGACCGAAGCCACTCCAAGGCAGGGAGCTGAGGAGGGTGCGGAAATGCCCGGGAAACCAAAGCCCCACCCAAGGCCCTGTGCCCCTCAGCAATTATGAAGGGAAAGTTGAGGGGTAAGGGAAAAATGTGACGCTTTGGCTCCCAATCTGCCAACTTCTAGGTTGGCAGTAGGGAGGTCAATCCACGGAAAAGACGCCGCCACTTGAGATCTAGAAGATATATAAATAAAAGGAACAGTCAGAGTAAGCTATGGGTATGGCAGAGATCGCTCAGTTCTCACTCGGATAGACCAGCCCATCACCACATGACGAGAACCCAATCCTCTCAGCATCAGCTAGGAAAGGCCCTAGAAAGCAACCTTTGGCGGGGGGATAGCTCCCCTATCTCAACTCCTTTCGGGGTTGGGCACCCGCCCAACGATACACGATAGGTAAAGCTTAGGTATTTATTAACACAAAGAGAGAGAGAGAGAGAGAGTCATTGAAGGAGATTACATGTGCGTTATTAGGAATTGAGAGAGGTCTGGCATCGCAGCACCGTAGTTTTCATCCTCGTCACTGTTCCTTTGCTTCTTCTCACTCAACTCGTCGTCCTCCTCCTCCTCCTTCGAATGCGGTCGTTTTTGACCCGGGGTGAATCCAGCGCTGTCATTCGCATCGGTTAACCCTATCCACCACTTGTCCAAGATGATGCAGGATATATTGCGGGTCCTAAGATTCCCGGCAGCGTGAGTTAGGATAGGTAGGTAATCCTGCGTCCATACGTGAGAGGGGAGCCCCGCAGCCCCGCATTTGAAGGAGAATACAATACGGGTCATCTCATGTTCAATAGCCCAATCGACGAGTTTAGTAACGCAGACATTAAACATTTTAACTCGGTCCTGGTGATGGTCTCGCTTTAACCCCTGTATGAATTGGCCGTTGCGAGAACTGAGTAGGTACCTCTGGTTAATCTCATTGAGCTCCAAGATCTTACCGGGGGCATATTGGGCTAGAAGACAAGCGATGTGGGGGAGACTAGGGTCGGGGGACTCACGTATTATAACACTCCAGGGCACACCCCTGTCTTGCCAGCGACATCGGTTTAGTTGATATATAGACATTTTTTCAGCGTAGAGGTTACTATACGGATATGTTCGATGTAGAAGCGCGGAGAAGCCGGAGGTCTCCCGACAAGCCATGCAGTTGTGAACACCGGCAATGATGGTTTTATCGTTACGATAGCGAGCGTCACCGGGAACCCCTTCCTCGTAGCTGAGCGAGTAAGCGTCGCTTAATCCAAGATCCTCGCCTTCCTCCGAGGGAGAGTAGAGGTGAGGGCACTCATCCTTCTCACATTTGGACGGGGTAACGTTGCTCGCCAATGTCGCTCTCCCCCAACGTGCGGGAGTGTCCACTAAGTCCATTTCTCGGGTTGTTGATTGTCCCGTCTAGGAAGCTATCGTGTCGGGTGGAGGTCTTGGTCTGGAACTGACGTGGTGAGCTCACCGTGAGAGTAAGAGAGTATAACGGGTCCGGTCTGCCCCGACGGACTTTAATACCCCTCGAGCGGCGGATGTGAGGGGGTTGCCGGTTATTGGTTTAATGGGCAACCCCTCCAGAGTGGGAGGGAACTCACGATGGTTTAATAGGAGACCCACCCATGGGTTGCCAGCACGGGTGTTTTAGACGAGAGTAGACTATTTATACCAGCACCATTATTTCTTTTTGACCTGGGTGTTCATAATATGAGAGGGATGAAGACCCGCTGTCCTAATAATTAGATCCACGTCATCACGCTGGGCTTTGGACGGCGTAGTCCCTTTAGACGAGAGTAGACCCACAATGTCTAGAATATTGTTGTTGCTAGCCGAGTCCAGTAGTCGTCCTTCCCTGTCCCATCTAAGTAAAGGGTTGTTTTTAACTCGCTCCAGAAGTCCTAAAGCGTAAGGCACTTCATTATATTTTACGTGGGCAGGCAGGAGATGATCTAGACTGGGATTTTTGGAAGCATTCACCATTACTGATGTGGCTTTCATTAGTACGGGGGGTGGGAGTTTGGTTTTGTGCGTAGTCCTCGCTGATTTCTTGTAATGATGTGAATGAGATGTTGATTTCTTTCTCTTTTTCCACGATGGGGCCTTAGGAGCGGGCTGTGGGGGGAGGCGGGAGGCTGAGCTTGCTGGAACATGTCGGGAGACCGAGCTTGTTGGAACGTGTCGGGAGGACGAACTTGCTGGAACGTGTTGTGCGGAGGAGGAGGGGGGACCCTCGATGCTTGTTAAAACACATTTGGCTGTGGATTCGGGGAGGAGATAATAGCTACGCATTATGCGAACAGTTTTGAAAGTAGACTGGCAACTGCGGGGAGAAGGGCGGCTAATATACTACCCCCCGCCTTACTAGCTAGAATTAATCTCTTTTTGGTTAAAGATGTTTTCTTCCGGGCGACGGCCCGTATATCCTCACAATGGTGTTGTAGCTTTCTTATAATTCTACTATTCAGGGTGAGATGTTTCTTTAGAAAGTTGGAGAATATCTCAGAAATACAGTTTAAATGCTCGCGTCCTAGTTGTTTAATGAGGTTCTTCCTTTCCTTGGGGTTAAGTTTTTTAAGTAGCAGTAAAAACGTTTTATATACGGTGAGTAGGGGGAGCTTACTGCTCATCTTGGCACGAGGTCGGAGGCCTTAATCCAGCTGTCAAAGGAGGTAGGATATCCGACCCAATGTACGAAATATTGTGTCCCCCCTTTGCTTTTGCGGGTTCTCAGAATATTAATGTCGAATGACTCGGGTAGGGAACTGACCACCAGTCTTGGTCTGTAGAAGATACCCTCTACGGGCTCGTCGGATAGGTCTTCCAGGAGATAGGTTTTGGGTTGATGCTGGTGTTTTATTTTTCGAATTCGGAATAGCTCATGGGTGTTCTGCTGAGTGTATCCCTTATGGAAAGCGGATGAGCGAGCGCTACCCACGAGACTCACAATCTCTCCAACAGCTAGCTCGGGACTAATGCGTCTGAGGGGTTTCTGTTTTTTTTATACATTAGATGGAATTGACGTGCAATGTCAGGTGGTTGAGTTAATTTATGCACAATAGTGGGGGTTTGTCCATTTTGTAATCCGGAGTGGGGGGAATTATTGTAGGCCTCGACCATGCCCTGGAGATGGTTAATATATCGAGGGGAATTCCGCTGTGTAATAAAGCGATATAGGCGGGATTTCAATGTGCGAATGGCTCGATCGGCGATGGAAGCTTTAATCTCACTAGAATGAACGCTATATAGCTTAATCTTGCGAGATGTTAGATATTCTTTCACTTTTTTATTATAAAACTCGGTGCCTATATCAGTGTTCAATCGTCTCACACCCTTGGATTCATCGCTTTCCATAACCCTCTTAACCCGGGAGCTGCGGGGAGACTCTTAAGAGTTCCCCCGGCGCACTGCGGGAAGACTCTTAAGAGTCAGAGAAAATAAAAATCAACTTTTGACATCGAAAAACAAATATTTTATTTATTTATTTTTATTTTATTTTTATTTTTTTTGGCCCCTGGGCCATGCAAAATCTCAGTCCTCTACCTCCCCTCCTTCCCCACTTTCCTCCTCTCCTTCAGTTATCACCTATTTTCCCTGTTATTCCCTTATTCTGAGGTATATTTTCGTGCTAACATTAGAAATCCGATTGGAGGGTGTGGTCATCACTGATAGCAAGCGAGTGCAAGAGAGAGAGAGAGAGTATCGATCGACTGTGTCTCAGTGGCCTTGGGGGAAATTGGCGGGAAAGCAGATTGCCTCACCCATACATTATACAACTCGCGGGCTATATCTCCGATTTTGACCATCCAAACGCTGTTTTCACTCGTTTTATTGTTGTTTCAGGTTAATACCTTTATAATCAACCCATAATAGGCGCATATGGATAAATATTAATGCTATTAATGGCACAATTAATATTTTAGTGACGGAAACACCTCAAATACGTCAGCACAGGGGGACGTTTCCAATTACCCCCATGCGCACTTCAGAGGTTAACAGCTGTTAGCATGGAAGTCGCATCTTTCCGGGGGCAGGGCACGACCTGCATAAAACGAGAAAAGACGTCCACGCAGACTAGCAGGTACGATATATTGTCGTTGTCTTTCTTTAAATGACGCATATCGGGTAAGACGGCAGCCATGATGATCTTGGGCTTGGGGGAGAGAACTTTCTGACGGGTGAATTTTTTCGGTTGTAGCTTATGTAGCGTGTAGGTTTTGCTGGTCCTGAGAAACCTCATCACGTCTCGCGGGGTTATGGAAGGATCAATGCCTCGGGCCTTATCCCATAGTTTCTTTTGAGAAGACAGCCCGTACGGCTGATCGTGACGGCTGTAGAGAACATTTAATAGCTCTCGATGCTTAGAGCTCACCATTGGAAAACACGCTCGCAGGGTGGTTCACCTGCTATATTTGTGCGGAATTGCAGGGCTTCGGGAGTATTTATACCTAAGTCGACGAGGAGATAGCCAAAGGGTTGAGGGAAAACGGCAGATTTGTATATTTCAACAAAATCACTGGCTCGGTCTTTGCCGAATATTTGCCTTCCGAGTAGCTGTATTTGCGATAAGTCACGCTGTCTCAGTAATAGGAAGTGAGAACAGTTGAGGCTAATATTCCTCGCATGTTTGCCACCCATGTATAGGTTTTGGGTTATGAAGATACATGGAATGTTATTATGACGGCCGTGGGTAAAAGCGTAAACGACTAATTTATTTTTTACAGCCTCCATAAATAGATCGTAAAGGATAAATAAGGTCCCTCTTTGATCGTAAGTATCCTCATCACTTACAGGGTTCACTATTTCTGGAGACACGGTTAGCTTAGACCCTATTTCTTTATCATGCTGTAGGGGATGCGTGGCAAGACCGCATATAACAATCTTTTTAAATTTATTATGGTACTTGGTTATAAGTTTATTGACCAGTTCAGATTTGCCCGAATTGCTGTATCCCGCTACTATTACACGTGCGGGGTGTTTGAATATGTCGAGAGCATCGGAGGTTAATGCTTGCATCTTGTTGGCTTCTATTTAACTAAAGCCTTTACGAGGTTTGAGCGCATATATACTGGAAAAACACGCATGGTTCATATCGTATGTTTGTGTGTATGCGTATGTGTGTGTGTATGTGTGTGTGTGTGGGTGTGTGCGTGTGTGTGTGTGTGTGTGTGTGTGTGTGTGTGTGTGTAATGCACATATAGTACTAGGGCAATCATTATTACAGAACACTGGAAAAAACCCATGGTTAGGCTAAGCTTCAGAGATAGAGAACAGGTGTGTGTGTGTGTGCCTATGTGTGGGTTAGGCAGGTTAATGCACGTAGACTTAGTTAGGTTACGTCATGTTTGGTAAGGTCGATCCGGCTTCTCGGGATCGCCCTACGATCCGTGGGTTAGGCGGGTTAAAGCACGTAGACTTAGTTAGGTTACGTCATGTTAGGTAAGGACGATCCGGCTTCGCCGATCCGATAGGTCATTCCGGCAAAAGGACGATCCGGCGACAGGATGATCCAGCAACAGGTCGATCCAGCAACAGGTCGATCCGGCAACAGGTCGATCCGGCGACAGGTCATTCCGGCGACAGGTCGATCCGGCAACAGGTCGATCCGGCAACAGGTCGATCCGCCGACAGGTCATTCCGGCAACAGGTCGATCCGGCGACAGGTCATTCCGGCACGATTAACCTCTACTGTGGTTCTGCGAGCTTTAACAAGGCAACGACATGGGCCATCTTCAACTGCTCTTGATCCCCATATGTGGACTGTAATGATTGTACTGCCTCAAGATAACAATCACCTACTACCGCAAAACCCTTTATCATATGTAAGGCCTCTCCTTCCATTTGTCCTTTCAGGTAGTGAAACTTACGGACACTATCAAAAGAGGATTCATGTACTGTAGACCGAAATACATCCCAAAAAGCTAACCACTCAGTCAATTTGCCCCCAAATGTAGGAAGATTGAGCTTTGGGAGGTGCACAGTGTGTTTCGGGTCAACCCTTCTATGGGCATCATTCTCGCCTCCCTTCTTATTTGCGACAGCGCGCTGTAATAGGTGCTTCGCTTTAAAGACAGGTTCATCATAGAGGGCGCGATTATCACACTATGCAATTATCTCTTCCTCCTCTGTCATGCCTGCCACAATCACCTCACTTAGGGAAACAATAAGACTGTGGGTAGCCTGGACATTGTCTAACCTAGCCTCTAATTCCTCGAGATCAGCAGTAGTGATGAAAGCGTCGACATCAATAATTAACCTATTTAATACTCCCCGAGGTCCCGCCCTCTGATTTTTAGGGGATTTGTTCAGCACCCCACTAGACGGTGTCTCTTCCTGTTTACTCATTTTGTATGTAAGCCTGTAGGCTATTTACCTAAAATGTTATAATTACAATGGCAAAATAGTAGACTAGTTACGAGACGCCGATAGGCAGACTTCAATGTAATAGAGAAAAATAGCACACAAAATAGCAATACCATCACTAAAGGGTCATATTGAACAAGACAAAATGTTAGGTCAGGGCATCTGTCACAGGAAGTCTGAAATGAACAAACAAATTATTGGGGA
This sequence comes from Paralithodes platypus, assembly GCA_032716605.1. Lineage (NCBI taxonomy): Eukaryota > Metazoa > Arthropoda > Malacostraca > Decapoda > Lithodidae > Paralithodes > Paralithodes platypus. The sequence goes on from CM064540.1 coordinate 31,486,466, forward strand.
AATATGATGGGTGGGAGGCAGGACTTTGGCAGGCGCAACGATACTACCCTGCATTCCGGCTCTAACCATCGCTTGGCCAGTCCCACCAGTTTATCACAGAGTTGTTCCTGCATCCTGTTGCATGTCCCCTTGTTCATTGCCATAACAAATCCCTTACTGGTAGCTAATTCCCGGGTCTGGGCACCAATGTGGCATACTATCAATGGAAGTTAAATATTTCTAAGCTATAATAATTCAAACAAAATCAATCTAAATTAAATTACTCCATATCTAAATTGAATTCAATCTGAAACAAGCTAATTTATATCTAAAGGTCTCACGTAATAAATTATATATAAAGTAAGGTTATAAGGGTTAATATTATCCAGGAATTAACTCACCAATAGTTCCACATGGTAATGAGACAAAGGAGAAAGTTTACCCCATATGGTGGACAATGGGGAAGCGAGACGCCGGCCCTGAGGCTCGGCTCAAGTAAAAGAAAGAATCAAATTATTATATGGGAATGGACATGAATACTATGCTTATCTGTCAGTCAGTCATGGCGTCGATGAGAGCGTCGTGATGGTGTAGATGTATGTATTGCTGTCAGTGTATTGTGATTAGAGGCACAAAAGCTTGATCAACTGAAGGCGGAAATTAGATGTTAACTGGATGGTGTTCGTGAAGGCTCTGCTGCTTCCAGCCCTCCGCATTGCTGCCGTGGCATACGCCAGGGCCCAAATTATCATACCGATTCTGCGTTGCTCAATTCGATAAATTATGTTAATATATACGATAAATTTATATATACTACATAAGACCATGTCAATATTGCTTAATAGCATATTAGGCCTTTTATTATCTTAACTTACTTACAATCTTATAATATACAATATAATCGTCCTACGCCGTGCAGCGGGAACGACCGTGACGTCACAGAGACGTACGGTAGCACAAAATGTGTCTCATACTATCGTATTTACACGATATATATATACATATATATATATACAGTATATATATATATATATATATATATATATATATATACAGTATATATATATATATATATATATATATATATATATATATATATATATATATATATATATATATATATGTATATACTGTATATATTGTATATATATATATATATATATATATATATATATATATATATATATATATATATATTATATATATATATATATATATATATATATACTACTCATGCATTTTAAATACATATTAAGTCATATTATCTTTTGTTGTCTTATATTATATATAACAAAAGGTATAGAAATGTACTATTAACCCGTACAGTATCGATGACGTCCTTGTACTATTAACCCGTACAGTATCGATGACGTCCTTGTACTATTAACCCGTACAGTATCGATGACGTCCTTGTACTATTAACCCGTACAGTATCGATGACGTCCTTGTACTATTAACCCGTACAGTATCGATGACGTCCTTGTACTATTAACCCGTACAGTATCGATGACGTCCTTGTACTATTAACCCGTACAGTATCGATGACGTCCTTGTACTATTAACCCGTACAGTATCGATGACGTCCTTGTACTATTAACCCGTACAGTATCGATGACGTCCTTTTACTATTAACCCGTACAGTATCGATGACGTCCTTGTACTATTAACCCGTACAGTATCGATGACGTCCTTGTACTATTAACCCGTACAGTATCGATGACGTCCTTGTACTATTAACCCGTACAGTATCGATGACGTCCTTGTACTATTAACCCGTACAGTATCGATGACGTCCTTGTACTATTAACCCGTACAGTATCGATGACGTCCTTGTACTATTAACCCGTACAGTATCGATGACGTCCTTGTACTATTAACCCGTACAGTATCGATGACGTCCTTGTACTATTAACCCGTACAGTATCGATGACGTCCTTGTACTATTAACCCGTACAGTATCGATGACGTCCTTGTACTATTAACCCGTACAGTATCGATGACGTCCTTGTACTATTAACCCGTACAGTATCGATGACGTCCTTGTACTATTAACCCGTACAGTATCGATGACGTCCTTGTACTATTAACCCGTACAGTATCGATGACGTCCTTGTACTATTAACCCGTACAGTATCGATGACGTCCTTGTACTATTAACCCGTACAGTATCGATGACGTCCTTGTACTATTAACCCGTACAGTATCGATGACGTCCTTGTACTATTAACCCGTACAGTATCGATGACGTCCTTGTACTATTAACCCGTACAGTATCGATGACGTCCTTGTACTATTAACCCGTACAGTATCGATGACGTCCTTGTACTATTAACCCGTACAGTATCGATGACGTCCTTGTACTATTAACCCGTACAGTATCGATGACGTCCTTGTACTATTAACCCGTACAGTATCGATGACGTCCTTGTACTATTAACCCGTACAGTATCGATGACGTCCTTGTACTATTAACCCGTACAGTATCGATGACGTCCTTGTACTATTAACCCGTACAGTATCGATGACGTCCTTGTACTATTAACCCGTACAGTATCGATGACGTCCTTGTACTATTAACCCGTACAGTATCGATGACGTCCTTGTACTATTAACCCGTACAGTATCGATGACGTCCTTGTACTATTAACCGTACAGTATCGATGACGTCCTTGTACTATTAACCCGTACAGTATCGATGACGTCCTTGTACTATTAACCCGTACAGTATCGATGACGTCCTTGTACTATTAACCCGTACAGTATCGATGACGTCCTTGTACTATTAACCCGTACAGTATCGATGACGTCCTTGTACTATTAACCCGTACAGTATCGATGACGTCCTTGTACTATTAACCCGTACAGTATCGATGACGTCCTTGTACTATTAACCCGTACAGTATCGATGACGTCCTTGTACTATTAACCCGTACAGTATCGATGACGTCCTTGTACTATTAACCCGTACAGTATCGATGACGTCCTTGTACTATTAACCGTACAGTATCGATGACGTCCTTGTACTATTAACCCGTACAGTATCGATGACGTCCTTGTACTATTAACCCGTACAGTATCGATGACGTCCTTGTACTATTAACCCGTACAGTATCGATGACGTCCTTGTACTATTAACCCGTACAGTATCGATGACGTCCTTGTACTATTAACCCGTACAGTATCGATGACGTCCTTGTACTATTAACCCGTACAGTATCGATGACGTCCTTGTACTATTAACCCGTACAGTATCGATGACGTCCTTGTACTATTAACCGTCCGTACAGTATCGATGACGTCCTTGTACTATTAAACCTAACAGTATCGATGACGTCCTTGTACTATTAACCCGTACAGTATCGATGACGTCCTTGTACTATTAACCCGTACAGTATCGATGACGTCCTTGTACTATTAACCGTACAGTATCGATGACGTCCTTGTACTATTAACCCGTACAGTATCGATGACGTCCTTGTACTATTAACCCGTACAGTATCGATGACGTCCTTGTACTATTAACCCGTACAGTATCGATGACGTCCTTGTACTATTAACCCGTACAGTATCGATGACGTTCTTTTACTTGTATTCCGGCAACGATTAGGCGATTTTCTTTAACCCTCGGGATCCGGGGGCCCTCATATGAAGCCAATCGCTGTGTCCGAGGGTATTTCTGAAAAATGGCTATCTTCATAAATCGATATCTACTGATTGAGACCACCTAGAGCAGTCAACTAAATTGTATAGTGTAGAACCAATCTTCGTCTGTAGACTGGTGTTGAGTTGACATCGCTACAAGAAGTGGTTGCCGAGATAATATTATGATGATGGGAATGGAGGTAATTTTCCGCGTATTTTTGCCTGTGTCCGAACGCTTTGCCGCGACCCTGGCTAGCCCGCACTAAGTTACTCGTCGCTTCGGTGACTTTGGTACCGGTACACAATATTATGTTTTTATGGAGATAATGTCATATTATTGTGTAATTTATTACTTTTTCAACCATTATTTGAGTTATATGGAACTTTATATAACCTATTTTCGGCACTCTCACTGTTATTGTATATTATTGTGTCACTTTCACTGTTATTACTCTTCTTGTTATGAATTATTGTCACTCTCACTGTTGTTATTGAGTTATTATTACTTGTTATACCTTGTGTGTTACTTTCACTTACTAGGTTATGGAGGCTAGGCTACGCAAGCGTATGGTACCGTACGTAATTTACACTTGTAATTATTACATTTTGTTGTTTCTTTCACTTGCACATATTGTTATATTGTTTTTAGTGTCACTTTCACTTATAATAATTATAAAATAGTGTCTCTTTCACTTGCACATAGTGTTTTATTGTTTTAGTGTCACTTTCAATAGTGTTCTCAGGGTCAGTGCCACTTAGAAGTTTACCAGGATGTGGAAATCATCGTGGCAAGACGTGATGCACAGTGCTAAATGACATGCCTGGCACTGATACAAGGTTTTGGTGGTTTTCTGGGGTCTTCGGGTGGTGTGGCTGCAGACATGGCACCGTTTCTGGCTCTTGCGACCACCAGCTACTGGAAGGGCGATGATCCTGTGCTTCTTGTGGTGTTCGGAAGCGTATGTGCGGTCCATAGTGCCAACTCTTGGCATATGTTGAGCTCGTGGGGAATCCTCAGGTTGGGCATATTCCCCAATGAGATCCAGAATGATCTGTTTCTGGAATCTCCGAAGGTTTGTGTACTTCCTGGGCATTGTGGGGTTAATGAGCTTGTACAGGTTGTACGCATTCAGCACAGACACATCCATCATGTGCAGGAAGAACTTCTTATACCACCTGCAGGATGTGCGCAGGCAGTCGATGAAGCCGACCTGCATGTCTGACTTGTCAACCAGACGCATGTTTATGTTATAGTCCATAACTGCGTCTGGCTTCATGATGGGCTCCCTGGTCCTGTGGTAACTTTGCCAGAGTCAACCAGGTTGCCCTTGTGGATGGTGGTGATCATGTTGACCTTCCTTTGGTCGTGCCAATGGATTGACAGCATCGGACCATGTTTTTTCAGGAAGATGTCCTTCTTCTTGTTTTTGGGGGGGAATTCCGGCATATTCTTCCTCGTCCCCCGTACTGTGCCCACAGTCTGGGTTTGGTGTCTGTTCAGGTACGGGGTGAGGATGGGGGATGTGTAATAGTTGTCTGTGTAGAGTATGTGGCTCTTGTTGAAGTAGCGATCCATCATCGCCTTCACCACTGCTCCACCGAACCCTATTTCTTGATCGGCAAGCACCTCACCCTCCTTTCCATTGTAGACAATGAAGTCCAGCACATAACCTGTCTTGCAGTCACAGAGGACGAAGAGCTTGATGCCGAATCGATGTCTCTTGGATGGTATGTACTGCCGGAAGTGAAGGTTCTCCCGGAACAGCACAAGAGACTCGTCGATCACGACCTTTTGAAAAGGCTTCAAGTATGTTGAAAACTTGGCCTTCATCATGTCGTAGAATCCCCTTATCTTCCACAGGCGGTCTGGTCGGTGTACATTGGTGTTGGTAACAAAGTGCAGGTTACCATGTATGGCGAATTAGCGGTCCCGGGACAAAAATTTGCCAAAAGCAGGTGTGGCAATTATGTCGCCTGTGATCCAGTAGTCTGCCAGCCGATGCTTCTTTACATGTGCCATGAGCATGATCAGTGCTATGAACACATACATTTGGGCAATGGTGACAGGTAGCCAGGCCTTCATATGAGAACTATGGGTCTTGCCACTGAGGTGTTCACTGAGGGCCTGCTGCTTATTAGTCTCATCGACAACATAATTATGACATGACCTCATTGTCGAAAAAGGCTTTGAAAAGCGCGGCAGGTGTTGAGTTAGGTCCCCCAGGGAAAGATGGATGAACCCCAGTGGCATGTTGGGCGTTATCAAAGGTGGCATCTTGTGGCTGAAAGGTGGCCCCATCCTCCCAAATCCAGACATCAGCATGCCTGGCACGGGCACGGGGACGGGCACGGGGGCGGTCACGGCCACGCTCAGCAGCAGCAGGGGCGGCCGGGCCACGCCCACGGCCACGCCCATGCTGACCAGAAGGGTCCCTGGCATGGCCACGTCCACGTCCAAGGGCACGGCCACCCTGAGCACGGGGACGTCCATGCTGGGAGGCTGGGTCATCCACCAACTCTGCTTCGTCCACAACAGGGTCGTCTGGCAGGTCAAAATCATCAGCCCCAGAATCTGTGCCATGGTCGTCGAGGTATCTTGAAGGGCGGCCATAGTCGTGGGTGTCTTCAGGGTCATAGGTGGGATCGTGGTGGTGATACATCAGGCGGCGACTGGTGGCGTGGGCGGCTAGTGGGTGGTGAAGGTGAGCTAGTTGGCTCTGAAGTTTTTTGGCGGCGAGAGCGTTTTTGGGGCAGCTTAGGGCCTGAGATGTTGGTATGGGCCCCCCCTGTGGCCATGAACAAGACCCTTTTGGAGATGCGTTGACCACTTGCACCACTTGTTAATGGTTGTGGGTCATGGGACAATGCCCTTGCACCACTTGTTGATGGCTGTGGGTCATGGGACAATGCCCTTGCACCACTTGCACTACTTGCACCAATTTTTGATGGCTATGGGTCATGCAGGGACAATGCCGCACCAGACGTGGGTGATGAGTGCCCGGGAGACAAAGGAATGGGCCTACCCACGCTTGACTCTTCACTCTCATCCTCACTATCAGCATCATCACCTCCTTCCCTTTCGGCCGCCTCCCATGCCTCCTTCCTTGCACTATCTAGCACAGCCCTCCTATAAAAATAACTGGCTATTTTTGCCGGGGAAGGAGTCCCCACAGCCGGGGTCGCGAGCGTGAGCGTCGTGTCACGAGATGCGGGTAGAACACTTCCCATGTCACTAATACTTTCATCACCTTCATGATGTTCACCACATCCAATATTGTCATCATCGTCATCTTTAACATCAGTACTATAAGCCCTGATATTCTTCGCCATCTTCCACTTCATCCACATCTTCACTAACCACTTCTTCTTCGTCAAAATCACTCTCAATCTCACTAAGTTCATCACCATGATCACTTAACTCTGCAAGTTTCCGTGCAACACCACCGGTACTTAGCACTGTAATTTTGGTGGGTTTAGCCTTGCCTTTCTTAGGCGTAGGGCCGCGATGGTGGGCAAACTTTCGGACATAGCAATATTTTTGGGATTAGCTCCAGCCATCTTGGATGCGAGATAACAACTGATGATGTGTGATAGTTTGTGCTTGGGGGCGCTGCGGTCGCCCACGCATAAACAAAAATCCGCCCGCGCAATTTAACGCCTTACGAGCGGGCCCGTCAGTAACTTCTACTACCCGCCAAGCGGGTGGTTTTACCCTAAACAACTTGTTTCCGTGCTCTTTTTCATGCATAAACAAGAGCCAGATCGTAATACAATTATGTATCCCTGAAAGGGCGATAATTGAGCTTTCCAATGACACCAGAACCATCCTTCTACGACCACGCGTTCTCTTGCAACGATCGTGCAAGACGAAGGAAAAATCCCTAAAACACGGTAATTTCCTTACATAATTCCCTGTGTAGCGAGGCAGTGAGTGTGGGTGTGTGTGGAGGCAGGCCCAGTGCTGGCGCGGGAGCCGTGGCGAATGGTCAGAGCTGACCCACGCTCCTCCCACCGCTCGTCTCTCTCTCAGAGCCAACTATTGCTCAAAATTGCACACCGCCTGAAGTCGGTCACCGCCACATAGTAATTTTCTTCTCTAGACCGACTTAAGTCCGTCGCCGCCAGACAAGGGTTAAACCATTTGATTTTGATTTTGCCTCATATGAAGCCTCCCAGACTCTTAACCAAAATATGTTTTGCCTCATATGAGGCCTCCCGGATTCCAAGGGTTAACTTAGGACGAAAGTGTACCCATTAAAAAATTACAGTCTATATCAATTAATCTTTTTAGCTACCTAAAAGAATCCTTCCTAAGCTTCATAAATCGTCTAAATGTAGCTGTAATCCAATTAAAAAGATGTCACTGTTACAGAAGGTATATTAACCCTTTCACGCATTTATGGCGCAGAGGTTGCCAGATTATCAATAAGAAATAGAATTCTCTCACTCTTATAATTACCTCTCCAAAATTAGTTTTCTGCCCACAGCTAAGTCAAAGACAACTGCAGAGGTTGAAGTAACTAAACTAAAAGTTTATAAATACCATTGATGGTAACAAAGACTTTAAAGTATCCCCAATAGGCACAAAATCGCGTCATATGTCGGAGAGGATTAATGAAGGTGTCTAACAAACCCCATAATTATAATCCGTGATGTTGTTGGAGCCTGTGGATATATTTTTTCTGTCGTCGTCCGTCCGGAAAGTCCTCCTAGACCATTCAATGGATTTTCATCAAATTTCACAGGTATGTTCATTTGGTCAATGCAAGGGTCAGTCAAAAAGAAATGTTCAATTTAACTTGGGGGTTGAGGTCAAAGGTCAAGGTTATAAATAAAGGTGTGCAGTTTTCGCATTACCAATATATAAAAAAAAAAAAATGCATACGCAACTCTGCAACCTAGAATTCTGCAAGTAGTATTGAATCTCGTATGTAAAATCGGTATATATACAGTATATATATATATACATATAAATATATATATATATATATATATATATATATATATATATATATATATATTGTCACTCCCAAATGAGTTTGTAGCTTGTATAATTTGTGAGTGAGTTTTTATAGTTGCAAGGCCTGTTGTGGGAGGGGACCCTGTGTGAGGCTAGTAGCTAGCCAGCCCACGTGGCTAGCAGGACGGCGCCTGTAGTCTGTGTGGCCGGTTGGCTATTACTATAATTAATTTGTTTATTTAGCCTTTGTGCAAATTATTTCGTTTATCATAAGTTTACACAAGGTTGTCTTATGTTTTCCTTGATTACTTTGTATTGCTAGTGAGAGCCCAGGCTGCCTAGTTAATTGTATATTCTGGCAGTGCCTGGTGCTCCCCTTCTCCTCCCTCGTCTGGCCGTGGGAACTAGAGCGAGTGCCAGAGCGTTACTCTAGTCCTGCTTCTTGTTGTGTCAACATCACTTTTTTGGGTGTCGGTGGAGCGTGCTCCTTTTGTTTCCCTTGAATACCGCATATTTCTTCTTGTTCTTTAGTTGATTGGAGCATAGCAGGGGTTGGAGTCATATTGAGCATATTGTTTTATTTTAACATCTTTAGTTTACTATAAATTACAGCATTCACTCCTTCTTTGGCAATCATAACATATAAGCTTCACCCTGTCCTTCCGTGCATTCTTTCCCATTGTTTAACTGCATTGCCTATTGATATTACATGTATATTTCTCCTTTATTATTAAAGTTGACATTCACAGTGGTTTGGAGGTATGCTCAGGGGTAACATATCCCCAACCTACTGGTATGTCAACTCTTGTGTTCCATGTCTTAGGTTAGTGCTCCAGACTCTCCCCCATGGTTCAGCTTTATATTATTCCTAATTCCTAAGCGATTGGGCATACTATGAAGTGTCTGGGAGTCTTGCAGCATTATGTTTCCTCAGTTAGGTGCAGTCTAGAAGAGAAGGACTCTTAAATATTATACGCATTATCTACCAGACTCGGGGGCAATCGATATTTTTGTGTCTCCTTGTTGCTGCTTTAATAGAGCCAAGAGGAAGATAACCATTTTCCCTACAGAACCTGCGTGTCTTGGTGTTTGAGTCAGATATTAAGAGAGTGTCTGATGCAGGGTGAGGGTGCTGTGGGCTAGGCTATTTGAGGATCTGTTTTCCCCCAGCCTCCCCTCGTAACAGTGGCGACCTCGCCTAGGATAGTGTGATAGTATAGAGTTCTTTTGGTGTGAGGCAATTATATTTGGATTGTCAGTAATTTTTTTGTGTAATTAAAAGTCTACGGACTTAGTATTCTTATTTCATTAACCCCTGTCCACAACTATTGCTAAGATGTCACATGTTGATTACGTTCCTGTTCATATTGTGGGGAAGGAGGACGTTTTGCAGTTTATTACAACCCAACCTAGTCAAGAAGAGGTTGCTAGCAGGAGTAGTGATGAATTAAGACGTGTGTTGGAGATGCAGGGGTGGAGGTGCAGTGGTATGTCTAAGTCAGAGTTAGTTCAAGAGGTGTGCAAGTTGGCTGCGCAGCCTAGTGGTCCTAATTTTGAAGCTAGTACTCGTGTTGTGGATGATGGCACCATCCAGCATGTGCCGCAGCGTCCTATCAGTCAGGCTAGCTACCATTCTAATGGGGACCGGAGTGGAGCAACAACTCCAGAGCAAGGTGATACTGTATTTAGGCAGTCTCCTACTATTACCACAGCTCCTGCCACCACGCTTCTACTGTCAGCATTTAACCCTATCAGTAATGGCCCCTTCATTTTCACAGGGCTATGTTCATGCCCCTATGGCAGTACATTTGTTTCAAGTTATGCTAGCAATCCTCAGTATCCTCCTTCTTCCTCCCATGTGTCGTGGGCCACACCCCAGCATTTCACTGCCACTCATACGGTGGCTGCTCAGCACAATGTTCCCCCTTATGCCCAGTTTCCTCCTATAATCCCGATAGGTTCGAGAAGGAGTCCAGAGGTTGAGTTGCAGCTCAAGAGAATGGAGTTGGAACAGAGAGAGAGAGATAGATAAGGAGATGAGAGATATAGAGAAAGAGAAGAGAGACAGAGAGAAAGAGAAGAGAGACAGAGAGAGAAAGATAGAGAGCAAGATAGGAGCTTGCGTTGAGGAAGATGGAGATAGACAGAGAGATTGAGGAGAAGAGAATACAGGTAGATTTGGAGAATACGAAGTTGGAAACTAGTGGACAGGGACGACAAGGGAATAGTGCTGGTCATGCATCTAGAGAGGAGGCAGAAGAGGTGTTGTTGTCTCGACGGCTGAAACTCGTGCCGACCTTCGATGAACTTTAGGTCACCGAGTGGTTCTTACGTTTTAAGAAGAAGGCCCACGAGTATCAGTGGCCGGGGCACCGCTCGGCAGCGTTGGTGTCTAATGTGTTAAAAGGCAAGGCTCTCGATGCATACGATCGCCTAGAAGTGCAGGAGCTAGAGTATGATGTAATTAAAGAGGCTGTGTTAAAAGCCTACGAGCTGCGTCCCGAGGCTTACAGGTTGGCCTTCGGGGGGGCTCGGAAGCGGCAGGGGGACTTGCACGTGGAATGTGCTAGGTACTTGCACGATACTCTTGCTAAGTGGCTGCATTCTCAGTCATCTGGTACTTTTGAGGTGGCGTGAGGTTTGGTTGATGGAGCAGTTTACAAGCATAGTTGAAAAGGACGTTGGGGAAAAATTAAAAGAAAAGCGGTTTAAATCAATAAGGGAAGCAGCAGTTTGGGCTGAAGACTTTGCACTAGATCGGCGTGGCACATGCATGGGGAGCATTGGTGACTGGAGAGACCGACCTGTGCACCAAGCAGCCACAGTATCAGCTCGCCCATCATCACCCAAAGGTACCACAAATAAGACACAACATTATACCCAGGCTGACAACCAGCAAGCTTCTACGAAGTGAGATGTTATTTTTGCAAGCAAGTGGGTCATATTAAACCTCAGTGTGCTAAATGGAAGCCTACCCAGGAACCCAAGGCTGTCCCGTTGGTGGCGACATTAGGGGAGGTGCCTGCGAAAGGCAAGCCAGGTACTGGTGAGTTTGGGGGGCAGTGTTGGCCAGTGCGAAACAGGGTATTTAGCACTTTGCCGCCCCAGATGGTATCACCACCTGAGCATAACCAGACTTCGCCTGATTGGTGTCGGCCATTCATACATGATGGATTTGTACGGGTTGGGGAGCAGACTTATCCTGTCAAGGTGTTTAGGGATACTGGTGCGCAACAATTCATGTGTCGCAACCTGACAGGGGGACCTAGTAGTACGGGAGAGTTTGTGATGTGCAGGGGAATCAACAGTGAACAATTCTGTGATTTAGTCCCGGTGAACCTAGAGTACCCACTTTTGACTGCCGAGTGTAAGGTAGCTATGGTGGACACTCTGCCAGTTGAGGGGGTGGGCTTTTTGCTCAGGGCTGACTTGGCAGGGGATGTAGTTTTCCCGCCGCCTATAGCCGTCGCTCAGGCTGCTTTTGTACCCCCTGGTGGTGGTTGTTTGCAAGAAGATAACATGGACTCTATCTACCCTGTTGGTGCAGTGACCCAATCAGTGGCACATTTGGCACAACAGGTGGATGATTTAGTGGATGCGGGGGCCGACAGCCATGAGTGCGGGCCATCCCATGATACACTACTAGATGACACTGGTCCGGAGGCAATTGTGGGCTTGGCTGACCCCAGTGAGGCTACCGAGATTAGTAGAGGTGACCTAGTGCCGGACGAGGAGTCTGACTTAGTGAAACCGACTCAACCTTCTGATATTTTTGAGAGGTCAGAGGTAACTGCCTTGATGGAGTTACCTAGATATAAACTGAGCAAGTTGCAGCAAGAGGACCCCAGTCTGGCCCTCCTGCTTAAGAAGGTTGGTACGACTGGTGGGAAGAACGGTCAAGCAGAGAAATTTGTTGAAAAAGGGGCATTGTTGTATCGGCAGTGGAAGCCGGATACGAACTCAGGTTTGGGGGAGGAGCAGTTAGTGGTGTCTGCCCAGTTCAGGGAGGAGCTGGTTAGGCTAACGCAGGTGGCACCACTGGCGGGTCATTTAGGGGTATGTGAGACTACTGATAGGCTACGTTCTCATTTTTGGTGGCCTAATATGCACACATCGGTGGCTTCTTTTTTGATGTGTCAGATCGGTAAGGTAGTTGGAGAACCCCACCCAGGAATACCCGTGGCACCTTTGATCCCTACACCTGCAGTTGAACCGCCATTGACTTGTGTCATAGTTGATATGGTTGGTCCCTTATTACCTACCAGTTCAGGAGATAAATACTTGCACCCTTTAATTGATACTACCACTAGATACCCGGAGGCTATCCCGGTTAGCAGCATGAACACGAAGATGAGAGTCCCTTGTAACAACTAGGCTAAATCTAGGGTGTTCAAGGTGGGCGACGAGGCTTTGGCACGGTTGTCAGTTCAGGGTCGACCCATGGCTGCTAAGTTTTGTGGTCAGTATCAGGACATTATCGTCCTTTACTAATTAGGCATATACTGTTAGGGAAGCGTATGTGTCTTTGTGTCGAATTGTGGGTATAATTGCGAGTATGGCCTTTGAACATCAAGTCAATAGTTGTACAATGTATGTTATATATATTCAATTTTTGTAAATGGTATTACATGGGTAATTGTGATAATGAACAATCAGCTGTGAGCTCTGGGAAGTGAGTGTGACCTCAGGGTTAATCACCATTAATTTAATTTGTTTTATGTTATTATATTTTGCCTATATTCATCCCTTTTCGAATTTAGAAAAAATCTTTACAACAAGTAGTTCCCGGGGCACATAGATGTGACTAAGTGTATTATATACAATTGCATTTTGATAGATCGAGTTATAGCCAGGTGCCTTTATGAGAGACATCTCTCAAAAGGCTCAGCCTTATTTTTTTGTATTATTATTATATATTTTTGTTTTTTAACAAATCATTTGTAAGCAAAATTGTATTGTATACTAAAGGCTAAATAAAAAGATTTCAATGAAATTTAATTCAATTCGATTTCAATTCAATTTAATTATGCAGATTGGTGAGGTTAACTATGTAATAGATACGCCCGACCGTCGCATAGCCTCCCAATGCTGCCGTAGTAAAATGCAACAGCCCTACCATAGACCGACTGCATCTGGCCGTGGCGCTCAAGGCGGTGATGCTGCGCAGGCAGGTGTAGCCGCAAGGAATGCGGGGGTGCGCATGCATGGTATCGGCGGGGAAGTCTTGGCACTTATGAACTATGGGAGTAACTGCACAGGTGGTACAGATTGTCTCTCTCATGACCTGGCTGTATTAGGGACGGAGGTGGAGAAGGAGGGAGACTATAGTTTAGAAGCTGCGGTCCCGGCTGGGTTGAGGGAGGGCAATGAGAATGTTGTTCTTCGAGATAAGTTGCAACCTCTTGTTTCTAAGCACCAAGAGAAGTTGTTTACTAGGCTGTGACAGTACGTCCGCATGTTTATTGATTCTCCACGCCTGATGTCTGGGGTGGCACCCGACATAGAGACATGGAGATAGTGCAAAGCTCAAGTTGGCTCCCTACCGTATGAATTCTGCTCGACAGCCTGTCTTAAAAGCAGAGCTGGACTACGTGTTGGAGAAGGGTCCGAGGGATAAGGGATATCGTGAGTGGTCTTTGCCAGTGACTTTGCAACCTGAGTTGAGTGGCAAGATCCGTTTTTGTGTTGATTGCAAGAGTGCTGGTGCATCATCCCTGACAGACACCTATCCATTACCCAGAGTTGACGCCTCCATAGACCGCATCGGGGCTTCCTCGTTTATCACTAAGGTGTAAATAGTGAAAGGTTATTGGCAGGTCCCATTGCCGGAGAGAGCGAAGAGAAGTGCCAGTCTTGTGATGGACCGGGCAGTCTATCAGTGTCAGGTGTTGCTTTGCTGCCGGAACACAGTTTGGATGTGTGGCATGTTAAGGGCACTGCTAATGTTATGGCTGATTGTTTGTCACGGGAGGGTATGTTTTAAGGAGAACCCTCGCCTTTCAGTCAGTGTTGGTGTAGCCTCCTACTTTGGTTTGATTAGCATGTTTACGTCTGGTGCTTGTTGAGTGCCGTATGTAGCACAGCGTAGGGTCGTAAAGTAGGAGTTGCTGTGTTTCTGTATAGAAGAAAATATTTAAATACAAAAATATAAAAACTATAAAAATACTAAAAAGACTGTAGTTGTGTATGTCTTGTAGTGTTATTGAAGTATGAACAGTCTGTTGTTTTAAGATGCACCAACAGACTCCCCCTGAGTGAGAGGGTGTCACTCCCAAATGAGTTTGTAGCCTGTATCATTTGTGAGTGAGTTATTATAGTTGCAAGGCCTGTTGTGGGAGGGGACCCTGTGTGAGGATAGTAGCTAGCTAGCCCTCATGGCTAGCAGGACGGCGCCTGTAGTCTGTGTGGCCGGTTGGCTTTTACTATAATTAATTAGTTTATTTAGCCTTTGTGCAATTATTTCGTTTATCATAAGTTTACACAAGGTTGTCTTATGTTTTACTTGATTACTTTGTATTGCTAGTGAGAGCCCAGGCTGCCTAGTTAATTGTATATTCTGGCAGTGCCTGGTGCTCCCCTTCTCCTCCCTCGTCTGACCGTGGGAACTAGAGCGAGTGCCAGAGCATTATTCTAGTCCTACCTCTCATTATGTCAACATCACTTTTTTGGGTGTCAGTCGAGCGTGCTCATTTTGTTTCCCTTAAATACCGCATATTTCTTCTTGTTCTTTAGTTGATTGGAGCATAGCAGGGGCTGGAGTCATATTGAGCATATTGTTTTATTTTAACATCTTTAGTTTACTATAAATTACAGCATTCACTCCTTCTTTGACAATCTTAAAATATAAGCTTCACCCTGTCCTTCTGTGCATTCTTTCCCATTGTTTAACTGCATTGCCTATTGATATTACATGTATATTTCTCCTTCATTATTGAAGTTGACATTCACAGTGGTTTGGAGGTATGCACAAGGGTAACGTATCCCCAACCTACTGGTATGTCAACTCTTGTGTTCCATGTGTTAGGTTAGTGCTCCAGACTCTCCCCCATGGTTCGGCTTTATATTATTCCTAATTCCTAAGCGATTGGGCATACCATGAAGTGTCTGGGAGTCTGGCAGCGTTGTGTTTCCTCAGTTAGGTGCAGTCTAGAAGAGAAGGACTCTTAAATATTATTCGCATTATCTACCAGACTCGGGGGCAATCGATATTTGTGTGTCTCCTTGTTGCTGCTTTTAATAGAGCCAAGAGGGAGATAACCATTTTTTCTAGAGAACCTGCGTGTCTTGGTGTTTGAGTCAGATATTAAGAGCGTGTCTGTTGCAGGGTGAGGGTGCTGTGGGCTAGGCTATTTGAGCATCTGTTTTCCCCCAGCCTCCCCTCGTAACAATATATATAATATATATATATATATCAGTATATATATATATATATATATATATATATATATATATTATCAGTATATATATATATATATATCAGTATATATATATATATATATAATACAGTATATATATATATATATATATATATATATATATATATATATATATATATATATATATATATTGATTATATACCACAAATACACGTGAGCCACATTTTAGACTGCCGTGGTGTAGTTGATTAAAGCGTCGGCTATCGTCCTGGCGGTCGGAGGTTCGAACCCCACTGAGAGATTAGAAATATATATATATATATATTATATATACATATATATACAGTATACTAAATGTTTTTTATACTCACAGCCGGACTTGAACCACCGACAGTCAGAAAAAGTGCCCATACTTTAATCCACTATACAACAGCGTGATAGAGGATACTAACTTGTGTGCAGTGGATTAAAGCATAGACACTCGTCCTGACTGTTGGTGGATCATGTCCGCCTGGGATTATAAATATATAATTTAATTTATGATCGCATTGAATCTTAACCATTGGAATATTTATCTATAATAAGGTCAGCGTAACACTATTTTATAGCATTTTGAATATGGTGTAATTCAAATTTAGAATATCTATAAGAAAGAAATAGTGACCATAATCTGTGACCTTCACCATTCACCTTGACCTTTGAATAACAAAAACACAAAATTTGGACAAATGTTGCATTGACCAACCGAATTTGCCAGCAAAATATGGCGACGATACGTAACCCGTTCAGTACAGTTCTGTTAGTTTCATTTCATACTGGATACTAGGACGATTTAATTTAGTTTATGAAGGGCCTCCATAAAATTAGCAGGCTTTCAACTATCTTAATTAACCCTTTTTACTACCACAGATCATTCATCCGCTCCACAAAATCTTCTAATTATAGCTAGACTACAATAAAAAAGACGTCACCGGTACACAAAGAGTTAAACAGTCTAGGAAGAGTTTAAAGAAAATAATTAACACTCTTCTTTTGTTCCTTGACCTTGACCTTTTCGAAAATTGAGTATGTTTTATGGTGAAGGTTAACTAATGACCTTGGCCTGTGACCTTGACCTTTATGTAGGATTATATTTTTGTTTGCTTTGATGTAACCCTGGAAAGTCAAGTAAGTATGTCAAATTTCATTAAAAATCATCAGTTAGTTTCAGACATATTAAAGGAATAGTTGACCTTGACCTTTGACCTTCATCTTGACCTACATGATGTGTGAAAAATTAAAATTTTAATTTCCCCTTAGAGCACAGCTGTCTCAACGAATTTTGTGAAGTTTACATGAATAGTAAAGAAATTAGCATATTGACCTTATATTTGATGTTGACCTGTGACCTTGACCTATCAAATGGAATTATGTTTATACTTGTATGACCTTGATCTAGGCACTCTGAATATGCATGATATGCCTAATGAGAATCTTACATTAAATAGGAAATACTATTAAAAATCATATTTCAAACTTTAACCTTGACCTTTGACCGTGACCTTCGACCTTATAATTTCTTATTCAGCATTTAGTTAGCTTAACAGAAATTTTTATATTAACTAGCATTATGAATATGGTGTAATTAGTATAAAAACCTTGATTACAAATAGTGATCATATACTGTGACCTTGACCTTTGACCTTTTACTTAAAAAAAATACATATATTTGGGTGGTCGTCGCATTGACCAACTTAATTTGCCTGTACAATTTGGTGACAATACATTAAACAGTCTAGGAGTTTAGGGTAAATGACAAATACTCTTGTTTTGACCCTGACCTCTGACCTTAACTATTACAATATTTATGTGAAATTTGATATATACAGTATTTTATATTTAAGTAATAAGCCATAATAGTGGGGCAGATATGTGAAACATATGTGGGAATTGTGCGTTTCTTGATACAAGTGTCAAAATTGGCACACACAATAATAAACTCAGTATAATCAAAATTAGCTATAGGGCCATCAAAGGTTTAGCCTATGTTGGCTTTGGCAGCCCCTTTTCAATTAATCTCCATAAGAGTACTGAAACACCGATATTTACCCCAAACTGTATACTGTGGTGGAGATGTCAAACTAGTCTCAAATGACTCGTCTGAACAAGGGAAACAATAAATGTTAAGACAATGTTTATACAAAGGTTGTCCATTTGACTTGTACTGGTCCCTGTAGTTCAACAAATTAGTGGCAATTGGCAACAATTCTTACCAATTTGTAGCATGATAATAAACTTCAGGGACCAGTACAAGTCAAACGGTCAACATTGGCCAAACATTCTCTGAATATAAGTTGTTTCCCTTGCCCGGACGAGTCATTTGAGACTAGTTTGACGTCTCTACCACAGTATACAGTTTGGGGTAAATATATGTGTTCCAGTACTCAAATGGAGATTAATTGAAAAGGGGCTGCCAAAGCCAACATAGGCTAAACCTGTGATGGCCTTATAGCTAATTTTGATTAGATTATCTTTATTATGGTGTGTGCCAATTTTGAAACTTGTATCATGAAACACACAATTCTTCCACCTATCTGCTGCACTATAACACAGCCAGTTTTCCAAAATGTGAGTAATATTTGTTTAATAAATAATATAAGTTGACCTTTGACCTTGTCCTGTGACCTTGACCTTTATGTAAGAGTATATTTTTTGTTGCATTGACATTGCCCTTCAAAATTAAATATGCATGCCTAATTTCAGTAAAACCAATTAGTTATATATTAATAGAAAAGTTGACCTTGACCTTTGACCTTTATCTTGACCTTTACATGTTTCAAAATTTATTATTTTTCTTTTCACTTAAAGTGCAACTATCTCACCAAATGTTATGAAGTTTGCATGAAAAGTAAAGACAATAGCATATTGACCTTTTATTTGACCTTGACCTGTGACCTTGACCTTTCATATGGAATTGAATAGTTTCTTGAATGACCTTGGCCTAGGTATTCCGAATATACATGGTAAGCCTAGTGAGAATCTAACGGTTAGTATAATAAATACTAGTAAAAAAACTATTTTGACCTTTGACCTTGAACTTTTACCTTACCCTTTAAAATATTTATCTAAGATTTGGGCAATACGATATCAAGGTTACCAGTAACTTGTATTGTGAAAATGAAGATATTAGAGTAAAAAGTAAAATAAATAGCAAAAGTTGACCTTTGACCTTGACCTGTGACCTGGACCTTTATGTAAGAGTATTTTTGTTGTCATTGACATTGCCATGGAAAATCAAATAAGCATGCCTAATTTCATTATAACCCATCAGTTAGTTTCATATAAAGTAATAGCATAGTAACCTTGAACTTTGACCTTTATGATATGTGTGTCCAAATGTATTAGTTTCCTTTTCATTTAAAGTGCAACTCTGTAATCAAATGTGAAGTTTGCATGACAAGTAAAGAAAATAGCATATTGACCTTTTATTTGACCTTGACCTGTGACCTTTCATATGGAATTGTATAGTTTCTTGTATGACCTTGGCCTAGGTATTCCAACTATACATGGTAAGCCTAGTGAGAATCAAACAGTTAGTATAAGAAATACTAGTGAAAAACTTATTTTGACATTTGACCATGACCTTTTACCTTACCCTTTAGAATATTTACATAATATTTTGTCAATATGATATTAAGGTTACCAGTAACTAGTGTAGTGAACATGAAGACATTTGAGTAAAAAATAATAAAATATTAATATTTACCTTATTTTTAACGTTGATCTTTGACCTTATCCTTTAATGAGGCACAGGGAGGTCGAGGCCATTGATTATGGCATTAGTAGTATTGTGATGATTGTGGTAGTAGTGATTGATGATGGTGATTATGGTAGTAGTAGTGATGGTGATTATGGTGATTACCCGGGCAACGCCGGGTACCCCTGCTAGTATATATATATATATATATATATATATATATATATATATATATATATATATATATATATATATATATATATATATATATATATATATATATATATATATATATATATATATATATATATATATATACATATATATATATATATATATATATATATATATATATATATATATATATATATATATATATATATATATATATATATATATATACCGGTATATATATATATATATATATATATATATATATATATATATATATATATATGGTATATATATATATATATATATATATATATAATTATACATATATATATACAGTATATACTGTATATATAAATGACAAAATATATACGCCCCTCTCCCCACAATCCTCGGTGTCTCATTTTGTTCTGCTCTCACTTGGAAAGACCATAATTATTACCAGTCTTGCTAAGGCAGCCTCCCAGAATCTGGGTGTGCTCAACCGCCTCAAGGGGTTCTTTACCCCTGCGCAGTTTCTTGCTCTGTACAGGGGCAGAGTGCGTCCTTGTATTGAGTATTGTTCACATGTGTGGGGAGGATCCTCTCACACCGCACTCCTAGACAAAGTAGAAAGGAAAGCCTTTCGTATCATTAACTCCCGTCCACTCACCAACTCTCTGCAATCTCTCTCTTCGCTGCAATGTTGCATCTCTCTCGCTATTCTATCGCTACTACAATACTCAGTGTTCCTCGGAGCTTTCCCTGTGTATACCAACTCCTCTACGTAGGGTACGTAGTACCCGCCTTGCAACACAATCCCACCCCTACTCTCCGCAACTCTGCAACCCAAGAGTGAAACGCTATTCTCAGACTTTACTTCTATTCAACTGCTGAGCTTTCGAACTCTCTCCCAGAATCAGTCTTTCCCTATTCCTATGACTTAAATTGCTTCAAACTCCGTGTGCCCAGGCATTTTAGATTGAACTTCCCTTGATTTTTGCCCTGTCACTCTTTCAAATCTGGGGGAGGCACTCGCTGCAGGCAGTTATGCCTTTTGTATCCCTCATTCACATAGAAAACAAAACAAATATCTACCTCATCATATCTCCCTTTTATGATTATATCATCTCATAATATATCGTATCATATCATATTATAATTATATTAACCCTTTCAGTAAACTACGAGACCGCTCTTTATATTGTTCTGGCTTGTCACTATTTTCTGTTTGCACTGCAAATAATACTAAAAAATAATACTGAAAGGACAACTATATAATTATATAACCTATATTATTAATTGACAAAGATTTGCCCTCCCTCTCCGAAGAAAAAAATAACATACTTATGTCCATCCCTTATACAGTATATCACTATTAGTATTCAATACCGCAATTAGTTACTTAGCTATAGTCACTAGTCACCATTCCATAATGGAAAAACAAACATATTCCTCGCCTACCGATATATTTAATGACCAAATAATAGACAAACTATAACCCTGGAAGAAAAGCAGTGATTGAAGCAGTGGTTGATGGAGATAGGTTACCCAGACCACCCAGGTGGCAGGAAATTAATGAAAGGATTAAGGAAAATTAGGTGAAAGAAGCAGTGAACAAATGAGAGCAGGAAAAGCAGAAGATTTGGATGGTATTGCTGTGGAGTGTATAAAGAAGGGTGGAGATGTGATAATAGATTGGTTGGTGAGACTTTTCAATGTGTGCTTTGTGGTGTCAAGGGTACCAATAGACTGGAAGAGTGCATGTATTGTGCCGTTGTACAAGGGGAAGGGAGATCGGCAGGACTGTTCAAGTTATAGAGGTATTAGTTTATTATCAGTGGTTGGAAAGCTGTATGGCAGGGTGTTGATAGAGAGGATAGTAAAGTGTATGGAAGTGGCAATAGGAGAAGAACAGTGCAGTTTTAGGAGGGGAAGAGGGTGCGTGGATCAGATGTTTGCAGTGAGACAGTTATGCGAGAAGTATTTAGAGAAGCATAAGGAGATATTTTGGTCTTTTATGGATTTGGAAAAAGTGTATGATCGTGTGGGTCGTGAAGCAATGTGGAAGGTGTTAAGGATTTATGCAATTGGAGGAGATTTGTTGGAAGCAGTTAAGAGTTTTTATGAAGGGAGCAGAGCATGTGTTAGAGTAGGAAATGGTGAGTTTAGTGAATGGTTTGAGGTAAAGGTAGGTTTGCGACAGGGTTGTGTTTTGTCACCATGGCTGTTTAATATGTTTATGGATGGTGTGGTGAGGGAGGTGAAAATGAGAACTATGGGAAGAGGATTGGGTTTAGTAGGAAAGAATGGTAGAGATTGGAAGTTGAATCAGTTGCTGTTCGCTGATGACACAGCGTTGGTGGCGGATTCTGAGGAGAAATTGTAGCGGATAGTCAAAGAGTTTGGAGTGGTTTGTGGGAGAAGGAAACTAAAGGTGAACGTCAATAAAAGTAAAGCAATGGTGTGTAATAGGGGTGATCGTAGGATCAATCTAGATGTGAGGCTGGATGGGGAAATATTGGAACAAGTGGAGTGTTTTAAATATCTAGGAGGAACGATATGCAGGAGTGGAGGTATAGAAATGGAGGTAAAACAGAGAGTGTGTGAAGGAAGGAAGGTTTTCGGAGCAATGGGAAGTATGTGGAAAACGAGAAATCTCGGAATGAAAGTAAAAAGTGCAATGCATCAAGGAATTGTTGAGCCAACAGTGATGTATAGGGCTGAGATATGGGCTCTGAAGAAAAAGGAGAGAAAAAAGCTGGATGTGATGGAGATGAGCTGCTTGAGGAGTATGTGTGGAGTTTCTCGTAGAGACGGCTTGAGGAATAAAGAGATTCGTAGGAGAGTGGGGCAGCAGGAACATTTGTCAGCCAGAGTGAACAGAAGGGTGCTGAGCTGGTATGGTCATGTTGAATGAATGGGAGATGAAAGGCTTACAAAAATAATATGTGAGTAAGATACACGAGGAGATAGAAGGGCAGGAAGGCCCCCATTGAGATGGAGAGACTGTGTAAGACAAGCTTTGGATGATAGAGGAATGACTATAGATCAGGCAAAGGAAGTGGTAATCTACAGGAATGCATCGAGAATGCTTGTGAATAGTTGAGTGAACACGTGGTCATTTGGGGGAAGGGGTTGGGCGCGAGTTGGACTAGAAAATAGCCCATCAGGCGCCTGGCCCAGGGAGACGATTAATATGAAGGGTGCACCTGGAACTTTGGTGGGCGGGCTTGTGGCTTCAGCTCCGCTGCATGTCTGCCTGCCGAGATCGGAACCTCTCCGGGTGGTCGGGGGCCGGGGGAGTGCTGGAGCGATGTTGGTGACCCTGGTCTCTGGGTCTTCTCCTGGGTGACGTATGTTACGTCCTGGGATATATTAACACTGGGCTCTTTCTATTGGACTAGGTATGCGGCAACAAGCAACAACGGAAAACGCTAGATCCAACCCTTATCTATAAACCCAGGCAACAAACCACCCTAAACCGTCAAGAGTCCTGCCTGGACAACGAGGTATCCTATGACTCGGTTACAGGGTGCACGCACTATAGACTGCTGATAGTCAAGCAGGCTATATAAAAGATCACACAATTAAGTTGACTTACAGCTTCAAGGAAAAGATAGATAACGGAATTAAATTGCAGAAACAATTTAATAACAAACTAGAAGAAAGTACATTTAACGTTACGTTAATTAATACAACTAATCACCCCTGCGTGAAAGAAGGTGAAAGCAAACAGTCCTCAAAACATCGTACAGGTAGACAAGATGCGGGTTTCTAAACTGCATGCGGCTACTGTAGGATCTGATGCTTAGCAAAGAAAGTACGTTACGGATTTAGAGAACTCTTAACTCATAAGCAGGAATAAATACTAGTGATAGGCCATACAGTGTATAATGGCATAGGTATAATTAAATAAAGGCAGCAACTCGCAACATAACCACATACAGGTGTGCTTCTCACTCTTAGTCAGGCAAGCCTGCTCGGACAGAGTCTGTAAGCCACACCCTGACTCACAATGCTCACAAAAACGGTAAACTGTGGCACAATAACAAGCATGCAGAAATAATAAACCCCTAGCTGTTAATCTGCCAGGTGGCAGAGGTCTAGCCGGAAGGATATAGGCTTCGGATACCCGGGCTGAGCCACCTGCTCTAGCCTAGGGACGTTCCCAGGTCTGTGCGCCAAATTACTCTAATTGAAAGGGTGCTCTCTTGAGAGACTCAGATCGCAAGTATCTGACTCTCTCCTGGCGACCCTAAAACAAAAGCAAGACGTGCTAGCGCAGTGCTGAGTGGACTAGGCAAGGGCCCTCACACAACACAACACTAGACACACAGGGACACAGACAAGAAAATGCCGCCAGACTCCCACGGGTATCCTAGTAAAGTCGTGCGGGTCCACAGGACTCGCACCAGCAGACTTTACTTAAAGGATCGCAAAAAGCCTCCCCTCCGGTCTAGCCCCTGCTAACCTGACACAAGAACACACTAGCAAGCATGAAACCACCAAATATGAGACAACAAAAAAGCTTCCTAGGTCTCATTAACAATTACGTCTCTGCATAAGGCCCAAAATCCTATCTAGTTATCTGAGAGCTCGTCGTTAATACAATAATAGATATAAGGTCTATCAAGGGGATGGGATAATTATATAGATTGGTGAAGTAGTGGAAGGAAGGTATACAAAGTAAGAGAGAAAGTTTCTAAGTGGGGTTGAGAGGGATAGATATCAAGGGGGTCCGAAGGGTACGACAGTGAGGTGAGCTCTGAGTCTTGAATCTGTCTGGACCCCGCCCTAGGCATGCAGAATACATCCCATGCTTGGCAACACTCAACACAGTTGCCGGGTCAAAATCCTCTACCCCGTGCGTGAGTCGAAACTAAGACTAACGTTGCAATCAAATGCATATGGCAACGCTTCAGGCTCGTCCCAAGCTGGCAAGCGAAGCAACGTCCCAAGCCGGTCTCTCTCTCCCGCTCGTCTCCTCCCGCCCTCACTAGACTTACATCTTATATATTATAATGAAACAATCAACTATCGAGAATAAAATATACTAAGATGCGTTGGTTAAGAATAAGGGCAGCTTCAAGCTGTGAAACAACATAAGAATATCCCAGACATTAGTTACGTTGTCGTAGGATACATACTAAGGAAAAGCCTGCCGATCGGCTTCCACCAGCCGGTTTCTAAACGGCTGGGCAGCCGACGCGTGCGCATGCCCGCACGTGGCTACTATGCAGAAGCGTCACACCTCCCCCAAGATATAAGACCCTTGACTAAGTTCTTCATATCTAACAGAAAGCTTCTCATAGTACCACACACTGTTGCGACACAAGGCACTATATATAAACAAAATAAAGACTGTTGCGCTCCACCGAGCGAGTTCAACTAAGGTGATGGGCTGGTCTATCAGAGTGAGAGCTGAGCGTTCTCTGCCATACCCATAGCTTACTCTGACTGTTCCTTTTACTTATATATCTTCTAGATCTCAAGTGACGGCGTCTTTTCCCTGGATTGCCCTCCCTACTGCCAACCTAGAAGTTGGCAGATTGGGAGCCAAAGCGTCACATTTTTCCCTTGCCCCTCAACTTTCCCTTCATAATTGCTGAGGGGCACAGGGCCTTGGGTGGGGTTTTGGTTTCCCAGGGCGTTTCCGCACCCTCCTCAGCTCCCTGCCTTGGAGTGGCTTCGGTCACCCGGGCTTTGTTAGTGGTAAGCAGGGAGGGTTTTGTGGGGGTGCTCGTTTATGGCCTTGGCCTTGCTCGAGACCTTGGGGCTGTTCGGCCAGACAGCCTGGGGAACAACAACAACAACAACAACTTAGCGACAATAAGCGAAAACATTCAACTTAGATACTGCTACAACATCTTATACAAAATTCTACACGTTATAAAAAATAAAGAGTTTTTATAAGGTTTTTGCTTTTTAAATTTGTTTTTTTTCGGCTGAACTACAGCGACAGCCTATTTTCCTCCACACTCAACCCTCAATCCTGTGGCAGTCTAACCAACATCATCCACCCTTGATAGACAATCCGCTATCACGTTTTCAGAACCGGCAATATGGCGTATGTCCAGATTATACTCCTGAAGCATGAGTGACCACCTGGTCAGCCTCATATTCCGGTTATGAAACTGATTCAAGAATTTCAGAGGGTGATGATCGGTATAAACCACTACGACTGGTCCGAAAGCAGGAACATATACATCGAAGTGCCTGAGCGCCAGCACTATCGCCAGGAGTTCTTTTTCAATTACAGAGTAATTCCTTTGTGCACTATTGAATTTTTTACTGTAAAAACTCACTGGATGTTCGATACCTTCATCATCTGTCTGTAACAAGACAGCCCCAGCCCCTACGCCACTGGCATCAGTCGCCAGCTGAAAAGGTCTGCTGAAGTCCGGGGCCCTGAGTATGGGGTGGGTACATAACAGGTGTTTCACCAAGGAAAACGCCTCTGCACACTCAGGAGACCACCGGAACTTCTTGTCCTTAGATAAAAAGTCAGTTAAAGGTGCAAGTACAGTCGAATAGCCTTTGATGAAGCGACGATAATAGCCTATCATACCTAGAAACCGCATGATTTGTTTCTTAGTCGTAGGCTGGGGAAACTGATCGATGGCTTTGATCATTGTCTGTGGAGGGCACACCTGACCCATCCCCACCTCGAACCCCAGGTACAAAACTGTGGCTTTGACAAAATCGCACTTACCCAGGTTTACCACCAAACCTGCTTCATTCAGTTTATTAAAAAGCTGTCCGATGTGAGCACAGTGACTGTTAAAATCCTCGTCGTATATTATGACATCATCTAGGTACACCGTACAGTTGGGAATGTCGGCTACAATGTCGTTCATTAATTTCTGAAACGTTGCAGGGGCATTAAATATTTGTTCAGCCCGTATGGCATAACATGGCAACGATATGTGGCACCGTCCACCACAAACCCACACACCTCTCGTGCTCGCTCAGACAAGGGCACTTGCCAATAACCCTTAACAAGGTCTATCTTAGTGAGGAACTTGGCTTTTCCTATCTTATCCACACTGTCGTCCACGCGAGGGAGAGGGTAGGCATTTGTGGGGGTTAAACCATTCAACCTGCGGAAATCTATACAAAACCGCACCTTGCCATCTGGTTTGGGCTGCAGTGTGACTGGGGAAGTCCACCTTACTGCACCCTCAGAAATCAGCCCACGTTCAGCATATAATCCAGCTCTTCCCTAAGTGCTGGTAATTTAATAGGGGGAACACGGTATGGCACTGATTTAACACCTTACGAGCGGCCTATGCGGTTTATTTATGTGTACCGCACAGCGGGGTGTTTTTAGCCAAAATAGGGCTGTTTACGTGATCATTTTCATGCCTAAATAAGACCCAGAACGTAAAACAAGTACCTATCCCTGAAAGGGCATAAACAGAGCTTTCGAATGACACCATAACGATCCTTGTATGATGGATAGTTTTCTTGCAATAACCGTGCAACGCGAGTGCAAAAAGCAGGTTATTCGGTACTTTCAGTACATAATTGAGTATGTAGCGAGTGAGAGAGGGAGGAGGGAGCTGAGATTTGTGTCAGTAGGTTCGCCGCGGTGGTCTGGAGCAGTCATACGCTCGCTAGTCTCCTGCCACCACTTGTCTCTCTCTCTCAGCCACATTACGTGCTGAAATTGCCACTCGAGTTATGTCGAGCGCCGCCACATAGTCCAGCTTTATTTAACTCGACTTATGTTGCTCGCCGCTAAATAAGGGTTAAAGGGCGGGTGGTCCCCAACATCGACATCGTGCACCGCTTGAGTAGTGAGGCCAGGATGCTCCGTGAAACAGTTGGGTTTGAATCAAACAAGTGCTGCACAGCTACACGCTGTTGCTCAGGCAGGTGCAATATCAACTCGTGAGCCACTTGTCTAGAATTCCCCGCCCACTGATCCGCGGAAACATGACAATCCCAATTATCCTCCCCCGCAGCTTGACTGTCCCTTCCTCCTTCTCCACTTCAATTTTTAAATTTTCAGTTAGGCTATCACCGCTGGTGGCCTATTTCTGCGTACCGGTATTTCATAATTTTTTTTTTTTGTTTTTTGTTTTTTCGGTTAGTCTAGGCTATCATCCCTGGTGGCCTATTTCTGCGTACTTCAATTTTTTAATTTTCAGTTAGGCTATCACCGCTGGTGGCTTATTTCTGCGTACCGGTATTTCATAATTTTTGTTTTCGGTTATTTTTGTTTTCGGTTAGTCTAGGCTATCACCGCTGGTGGCCTATTTCTGCATACCGGTATTTCATAATTTTTGTTTTCGGTTATTTTTGTTTTCGGTTAGTCTAGGCTATCATCCCTGGTGGCCTATTTCTGCGTACTTCAATTTTTAAATTTTCAGTTAGACTATCACCGCTGGTGGCCTACTTCTGCGTACTGGTATTTCATAATTTTTGTTTTCGGTTAGGATAGGCTATAACCCCTGGTGGCCTATTTCTGTTTAAATAAACATAAAATTGTTTTCGGTTCGGCTATCACTGCGTATTCAAATTTAATTTTGTTTTGTTTTAATTTTCGGTTAGGCTATCACCGCTGATAACCTATTTGTGTGTATTTCAACATTTTGTTTTCGGTTAGGCCTATTTAAGTAAGTGAAGTGACCTGAAGGGAGTGAAGTGTTTTTAAAGTGAGTTTAGTGTTTTTAAAGTGAGTTAAGTGTTTTTAAGTGAGTGAAGTGATCTGAAGAAAGTGATCGTCACCATGCCTCGTGCCTGTACGAACTGCGCCGGTAGGTTTGGTGCTTCCATGTTTGCTCCTGCCGATCCACAAGTCTGCCGACTCTGCCAGCAACGAGAGGATTTGACAGCAAAATTGGATGAAGCCCACAACAAGATCAACGCCCTCACCAGGAAGCTGGAATCACTCCAAGAGTTTGTAACACTCAACGTTGGAGTATCACTAACTCCAATTGTTTCAACTCCAGCATCCACCACCGCCCCAACGTCATCTGCCAACAATCCAACACCTGCAGTAGACACTGCAGAAGATGCTTCTGACGAACCTGAGCCGACATCAAACCAGGACAGCCGCCCTGTTCACCTTAGTCTCTCCCCCACTCCTCGTGCAAGAAACCTGCTAGCACGAACAGTACCAACCCCTCGCCCCTATTCTAACCACTCCTCTCCCCGACCTGTAGGTAGAGTCCCGCCAGCACAGGTTTCCGGATTTAATTTACACCAGTGAGGAACGGTGCACGGCCAATGCAGAAAAGGTCTCATCTACCAGTCACAATGTCAAACAGATTTGAGATATTGGTAGAGATGGAAGACGAACCAGAAGAGACCAGGCTCGTTGGGGATTCCATCCTATGAGGACAGGTCGAAGAGTTCTGCGACAGAGTCCCAAATAAACGAAAAAGATTTTGCATCCCAGGAGCTGGACTGGACGACATTGTGGAAGCCTTCGAAGATACCACAAAGGATGCAAATGAAAATACCCTTTTTGTCATCCATGCTGGTTCAAATGACGTCATGCGCACCAGATCCGAAGAGTTGATGGAGAAATATCGCAAGATGATCCAGCACTACAAAAACAAGTCAAGGAATATCATCATCTCAGGCATTCTCCCCAAGATCGACGCACCTGACAAATTCTACGACAAGGCCTTCAGCACAAATAGCCGACTAAAATATTTGTGTCTGAGGGAAGAAGTTGAATTCATCAA
This sequence comes from Paralithodes platypus, assembly GCA_032716605.1. Classification (NCBI taxonomy): domain Eukaryota; kingdom Metazoa; phylum Arthropoda; class Malacostraca; order Decapoda; family Lithodidae; genus Paralithodes; species Paralithodes platypus. The sequence continues at coordinate 31,516,010 of CM064540.1, forward strand.
CCTCTGGGACAACTTCTACAACCAGCTTACTCTGTTCCGCAAGGATGGCACTCATCTAAACCTTGTGGGTTCAGCACGCATGGGTCGTCTCCTACACGAAGCAGTCCGCAGCCATGGATCAAAAAACGCCATCCGAGAAGAAGCAGCAGTGACATAAATCATCCAACGCCAAAAAAAAAACAGAGGCAACCGAGGACCACCAGCGATAAGGACCGAAGACAGTGAGGACCGAGGACAGCCATGAACTTAAATGTAGATCCGACAAGAACCAAAAATATTATTAAAGAGCGTTCCGTGAGTTCTAAAATAACAAATTTAAAGGTTTTCTATGCAAACGCTCGTAGCATACGCAATAAATTTTCAGATTTAGAGGAGCTAGTGTTTACAGAAAATTATGATGTGATTGGCATAACAGAATCTTGGCTCAATACAGAAGATAGAGACTTTTTAGCAGAGTATTCACTTCCCGGTTATGTAATGTTTGAGAAAAGCCGAATAAATCGAAATGGAGGTGGCGTTTTACTTTATATCAAAGAAAGTCTTAACCCTACCCTCTTGTCAAAACCTCAAATTGTGAACGTCGACGCATCTTTTGTGCTAATAAAGAATAATAAAGGTACAAATATATACTTGCATTAATATACAGACCTCCAGCTCAATCAGTGCAAACTGACCGAGAAATTTACGAACAAATTGCAGATGTAAGTAACTCACAAGATATCGTAATTTTTGGCGACTTGCAAGAGAGTTCGCTTTATCAATTTGTTCGAACGCCGACCCGTGGTAAAAACGTTCTTGACATTGTACTTGCAACAAAAGAAGAATTAATAGAGAATTTGAATGTTGGTGATGAATTCAGTAACAGCGACCATCGTACGATAACTTTCACTTTAAACTTTACTAGTAACGAACCAAATAGTAGTATCGAAAAAGTCCCTAATTTCAAGAAAGCAAACTTCCATAAACTTAGAGCTATGTTTAAAGAAACTGACTGGAGCTTTTTAATTAACAATAACGACATAAATACATCTTGGAAGTTTTTCGAAACCACTTACCTAAAAGCAGTGCAAGACGGCATACCATCGAAAATACGGCGTCAAGGCCATAATAATAAGCCCAAATGGTGGAATAAAGATATTTCAAACTGCCTGCTTGCTAAAAAATTTGCTAATGATAGATTAAAATCCTCACAAAATGACGAAGAACGGGTGAAATTTGTAGAGCTACGACGCAAAGCCAAAAAGTTAATTATGCAAAGTAAAAAGACCTTAGAGTTACATATTGCGAATCAAAGTAAAACAAACCCGAAAGAATTCTATAGTTATATCAGAAAGAAAAAAGTAGTTACTTCAACTGTTGGACCGTTAGTCGATGAAAATGGAGAATACACCAAAGACGAAGTACAAATGAGTAATGCCCTCAATACCTTCTTTGCATCAGTTTTTACAACAGAAGACCTCAGTGATATCCCTACACCATCGCCGATTCAGATTGATAATTCAGATGTTCTAAGCAATATCACCGTTACAGAGAGAGAAGTATTGAATTGTTTAGATAAACTCAAGGTAAATAAAACGCCTGGACCTGATACAATCTCGCCTAGAGTTCTGAAGGAAGCTAAGGATGAGCTCTCCAAACCACTGACATTACTATTCAATAAATCCTTGCAGTCTGGAACTATGCCTGATCAGTGGAAGCTAGCCAACGTAACACCGATATTAAAAAAAGGCAGCAAATCCCTACCCAGTAACCCAGTCCAATTAGCTTAACCTCAGTTGTATGTAAAATGCTAGAAACGGTCATACGAGACAGACTCGTAAATCACTTAGAGGAAAATAACTTACTTAACCCATAATTAGCGGCGAGCAACATAAGTCGAGTTAAATAAAGCTGGACTATGTGGCGGCGCTCGACATAACTCGAGTGGCAATTTCAGCACGTAATGTGGCTGAGAGAGAGAGACAAGTGGTGGCAGGAGACTAGCGAGCGTATGACTGCTCCAGACCACCGCGGCGAACCTACTGACACAAATCTCAGCTCCCTCCTCCCTCTCTCACTCGCTACATACTCAATTATGTACTGAAAGTACCGAATTACCTGCTTTTTGCACTCGCGTTGCACGGTTATTGCAAGAAAACTATCCATCATACAAGGATCGTTATGGTGTCATTCGAAAGCTCTGTTTATGCCCTTTCAGGGATAGGTACTTGTTTTACGTTCTGGGTCTTATTTAGGCATGAAAATGATCACGTAAACAGCCCTATTTTGGCTAAAAACACCCCGCTGTGCGGTACACATAAATAAACCGTATAGGCCGCTCGTAAGGTGTTAAAGATACTCAACACGGCTTTCGTAAAAAAACGTTCCTGTTTAACAAACCTCTTAGACTTCTTCCACGATATCCTCAACCTCTACGATGAGAGTAAAGCTGTAGATATTATATACCTTGATTTTCAAAAGGCCTTTGACAAAGTTCCCCACAAACGTTTACTGCTAAAACTAAAAGCGCATGGAATACAAGACGGTGTGTTGAAATGGATAGAAAATTGGCTCAGCGACAGAAAGCAAAGAGTAGTCATAAACGGTAAGGCAACTAAATGGACCAATGTAAGTAGCGGGGTACCCCAGGGATCGGTACTAGGACCAATTCTCTTTCTAATTTACATCAACGACATAGATGAGGGCCTCACCTGTACAATCTCAAAATTTGCTGACGATACAAAAATTGCAAATAGCGTACTCTCAAAAGAACAAGTTGACGATATGCAACACAATCTAGATAAATTGTCATGTTGGGCCCAAATTTGGCAAATGAGTTTCAATGCGGATAAATGTAAAGTACTACATATCGGATACCTAAATGAGAAAGCAAACTATTCGATGAATGGCACTCAGCTTAAGAATGTAAACAGAGAAACCGATCTGGGAGTAACAATATAGAGTAACCTAAAACCGAGTCAACAATGTTCAGAAGTTGTTAAGAAGGCATACAAAATAATTGGCTTTATAGGCAGGTCATTTGAGCATAAATCCAAAGAATTTATCCTAACCCTTTACAATTCCTTAGTCCGCCCTCTTCTGGAATACTGCGTTCAATCCTGGTGCCCTTATTACCAAAAAGATATAAACAAGCTAGAACGAGTTCAACGTAGAGTTACCAAAATGATACCTAGCCTAAAGAACAAACCATACGAAGAGCGTGTTAGAGAATTAAATCTATTTCCTTTAACACAGCGCAGATTAAGAGGTGACTTAATTCAAGTGTTCAAAATCATCAAAGGCATCGACAATATGAACTGTAGTAAGTACTTCACTATCGACCAATCTAATTACACGCGGGGAAACGGTTGCAAAATTATTGGTAAATCTTTTAACTCACACGAATCTAAGAATTTCTTCTTCAATCGAGTTGTCAACTTGTGGAATGGGCTTCTCCGAAACGTTATAGACTGCATCACCGTTGATTCATTAGTCCGCCTAGACAAATATCTCGCATCAAACCCGCGACTGACTGTGTTTGTAAATGAATAACTTTATTTTATCCCCCCCTCAGTTACTAACCCATCTGTCCCCTACTAACTTCCTCCTCCTGCCACGGACATTAGTTCCAGGGCAGTAATTCCCTTTCCAATATTCCCTTACCCACTCTAAACCACTGTTTGGACACTTGATCCTCAGTGTTTTGGAGGACAAGCAACCTAGAAGGGTCACTAGACCTGTTGTTGCTTGATTTCCTTTGTATTCCTTTGTACTTTGTACTTTGTACTCCTTTGTACTCCACCACGATCGCTGCATGATCAACACCGGGACAGTGAGAGGCTCGGAGGGGCGCCTCACATACTCTTTCATCAGATTTACATGGCAAAGTTGGTTCTTTTCCTTACGATCAGGAGTAGCTACTTAATAGTCTAGATCAGAAACCTTCCTTACAACCCGATACGGACCAGAATACTTGGCAGACAAGGGGTGTCCCACCAGAGGCAGTAGTATCAGTACCTCCTGATCTACTTCAAACTCCCTCAGCTTCACCTTCTGGTCGTATCTGTCCTTCATCTGAGCTTGTGAACTCTTAAGGTTCCGACCTGCTACCTCCAAGCTCTTTAGCATTCTCTCACGGCTTTCAACTACATACTTTAGAAGCGAGCATGGCTTTGTGACTCCCTCCCAGATCTCCTTGACTATGTGGAGGGGCCCCCTGACCCTGTGTCCAAAAACCAACTCGTTCGGGCTAAATCCCAAGCTCTCCCCAGGTACTTCTCTCGCAGCAAATAAAACGTATGGGAGACCTAGATCCCAGTCCTTCCCATTTTCCATGCAATAACACCGCAACATACTCTTGAGAGTCGAGTGCCACCTTTTCAAAACTCCCTGACTCTCGGGATGGTAGGCAGATGACACCACAGACACTATCCCATGTTGCTGCATGGTCTGCTTAAACAGAGCAGAAGTAAAATTGGATCCCTGATCAGACTGGATCTCCTGAGGGTAGCCATAACGAGAGAAATAGACAAGCAGGTTTTTGACAACAGTCTTAGCCATCCCGTTGCGCATGGAGTAAGCATCTGGATACCGTGTTGCTACATCCATTACAGTTAGTAAAAATTTATTGCCGGCACTAGTGGGGGGCAATGGGCCAACCATATCGATAACTACTTTGCTGAAGGGCGGCCCAATGACAGGGATGGGTTGTAACGGGGCTCTCGGGATGACCTGATTGGATTTCCCAACAACTTGACAAGTGTGACACTGTGACACCCATGACACGACACTCGCCTTTAACCCAGGCCACCAGAAAAGCTTGCTCAGAGCTGCCTCCGTCTTACGTGCCCCCAGGTGCCCTGCCAAAGGCACATCATGAGCTAATCTCAATAAGCTCTCACAGCACACCCTCGGTACTACTAACTGGTCCACTAATCCTGACCCGCCATCCCACTTTTTCTTGGGATCCTGATGTCTCCGATACAAGATCCCCTCGGACAAGAAAAAATCACCAGGCTGCGCATCCCCATCGCTCTCCAGTTCGACAGCACCATTACCACACGCCCTAACTTCAGGATCTTCTAGCTGCAAGGAACATATATCAGCAGGTGCGAGATTATCCAAGTTCATCTTAAATAATTTATTTCCACCTCCAATGTCCCGCTGAGCCATCCTTTCCTCATGCTGCGCATAACGATGCTGTCGCAGAGTCTCTTCCTGCCCTGCACCTGCACTAGCGGTGACAGGCCCCGGGGCCTCTCCAGACTCTAACATAGGTGCCAATAATGAGTCACCAAGAAACACTGCCGGCTCAAAACTCTCCAATTGACCAACACTTCCCGTTTTCTTGTGACCTTTCCTCCGCGGTTTGATAGACTGAGGTGGTGGCTGCAAGGCTCCGGATGTCTGAGAACGCGTCACAACACACGCCATGGTTTGTACGCTACACTTCTCAACCCACTCCTGTTCCTCCCTACTAACGTCGGCCGCCTTCTCGGCAACGACCAAGGGTGAAACCTTAGAAGCAGGCACCGCAAAGTCGTTGCCGAGGAGGAGGTCGACGCCCCCAACAGGCAAGTTCTCTACAATTCCTACATCCAGCTCCTTCGCCACACCACCCACCTCCAGCTCCATCCGCACCAGCGGGTAGGACTTCGTAGCATTGATCCCCTGAACTACCACCACCCGAGCAGCGTTAATCGGCCTACCAGTAAAGTTCTTTAACAAGGTCTGAGAAGCCCCCGTATCACGCAATAGCTTAACTCCTCGCCTTTCGCCAGCCCACCTCACAAAACCATGCCCTCTATGACCCCCAAAGACGTCGCGGACAGGGTTCGAGCCTTCCGGACTCTTGAACACAGGCTGTGTCCTAACCTCTGACGAACTACCCTTGGCAAACTCAGAAGATATAGGCGACACCCCTATGCTGCGGGCCAATGACACAACCTTGTTTGGTGGCTTGTTCGGACAAGCATTTGCAAAGTGACCCTCCTTGTGAAATGCAAAGCACTCTTTACTCTTTGGTTTCCCTTGGGAGTGGGAGGTACCATTAGACTTCTTATACGGGACGGTATTTGGTTTATGTTCAGTTTTATTGTCAGTGCTAGATGGTTTTGTGTATTTATGTGTATCAAAATTCTTGGGAGGGGGAGGGGTACGATCCTTTGCACCCGACTCACTCCTAGCTGCTGCTCCGCACCCTCGAATTAATGACAGTCGGAGGTCAGCCATTTCTGCTGCCTCCTGGAGAGTTCTAGGATTTCTTTCCTTTATATTTAATGTTAAGTCCCCGCCTGTACACTTAAAGAACTGCTCCAAGAGAACCAGCTCACTCAGCTCCTCAAAAGTAGCTGCCCTCTCAGAACGCAGCCAATGTCGTAGTGCATCAGACAAGTCCCGGGCGTGTTCTAGGAAGGTACTATCCTTGCCCTTAGTAACACCCCGAAACTTCAAGCGGTAAGTTTCCGGTTGTAACTCATAGGCCCGTAGCACAGCCTTCTTTAGCTCATCATAAACTACACAGGACTCTAAAGGTAGTGCATCATACGCTTTTAGCCCCTTTCCTAGGAGTCTTGATGAAACTAATGCTGTCCACTTTTCCTGAGGCCACTGGTGTTCCTGACACTTCTTCTCAAATCACATAAAAAACTCAGTCACACATAATTCATCGAACACAGGAACTAGTTTAAGCAGGTGCGACAATGATTGCTCCCGATGTCTGTTACCTCCCCCAATATTTCGCCCTGTTACCTCCACTCGAGATCTCTCCCGCTCCCTGTCAGCCCGATACCTAGTAGACTCTGCCTGCAGTTCAGCCTCTCGTATAGCTGTTCTCTCTGCAGCCTCAGCCTGCACACTAGCCTGTCTTTCGGTAGCCTCAACCTGAGCTCTAGCAATCTCAGCCTGAACTCTAGCAACCTCAGCCTGCACACTAACCTGTCTTTCGGCGGCCTCAACCTTGGCCATCTCAAGCCGAAACAACAGATCTGGAGTCAACCCTTGAGGAGGGGAAGGTGCATTTAATGGAGAGGGTCCCTGTGATTGAATTCCACACTGCCATTGAACATCAACTTGGGGGTATGTACTAAATTCAGGCACCCTGACGTTTGATATGGGGGTAGAGTGGAGGGGGGCTGGGGACCGGGGCCTCCAGTCGCCTCTCCACCCAGGTCTCTCCCTTCTAAACCCAATATCAAAGTCCTCAGCTGATCTTTCCTCATGCCACTTAAACCCTGGTGACCCTGAAGACCTGCCACACACTTTAAGCCATACTTATTCAGCTTCAACACCCTGGCAGCGGTAAGGGGCACCTCTAAAAATCTTCTAGCACCCTCCTCGCTATCGACTAGCCACTCCACAGGTCTTTCTCCCTCCGAGCCCGTATCGTGACCTGACCCATCACTATGTTCCGATGTATTAGACATGTTTGTGTACTGCAGTAATTATCACGGTTATAGAATGTGCCTTATCTCCTATGCAAGTATGTATATACTAATGTTATTTAAAGTCTTTAATGTGTTATATTGGTTGCTCCAAAAAAAAAACTCTATGTCCACTGTATTCCTCTAATCATAAGGAATCTCAAAACAAATGACCACTATATTACTCTGTTCAGTAAATACTGGCGAGGTCGCCATTTTTTACGTCCTGGGATATATAAACACTGGGCTCTTTCTATTGGACTAGGTATGCGGCAACAAGCAACAACGGAAAACGCTAGATCCAACCCTTATCTATAAACCCAGGCAACAAACCACCCTAAACCATCAAGAGTCCTGCCTGGACAACGAGGTATCCTATGACTCGGTTACAGGGTGCACGCACTATAGACTGCTGATAGTCAAGCAGGCTATATAAAAGATTTCACAATTAAGTTGAGTTACAGCTTCTAGGAAAAGATAGATAACGGAATTAAATTGCAGAAACAATTTAATAACAAACTAGAAGAAAGTACATATAACGTTACGTTAATTAATACAACTAATCACCCCTGCGTGAAAGAAGGTGAAAGCAAACAGTCCTCAAAACATCGTACAGGTAGACAAGATGCGGGTTTCTAAATTGCATGCGGCTACTGTAGGATCTGATGCTTAGCAAAGAAAGTACGTTACGGATTTAGAGAACTCTTAACTCATAAGCAGGAATAGATACTAGTGATAGGCCATACAGTGTATAATGGCATAGGTATAATTAAATAAAGGCAGCAACTCGCAACATAACCACATACAGGTGTGCTTCTCACTCTTAGTCAGGCAAGCCTGCTCGGACAGAGTCTCTAAGCCACACCCTGACTCACAATGCTCACAAAAACGGTAAACTGTGGCACAATAACAAGCATGCAGAAATAATAAACCCCTAGCTGTTAATCTGCCAGGTGGCAGAGGTCTAGCCGGAAGGATATAGGCTTCAGATACCCGGGCTGAGCCACCTGCTCTAGCCTAGGGACGTTCCCAGGTCTGTGCGCCAAATTACTCTAATTGAAAGGGTGCTCTCTTGAGAGACTCAGATCGCAAGTATCTGACTCTCTCCTGGCGACCCTAAAACAAAAGCAAGACATGCTAGCGCAGTGCTGAGTGGACTAGGCAAGGGCCCTCACACAACAACACTAGACACACAGGGACACAGACAAGAAAATGCCCCAGACTCCCACGGGTATCCTAGTAAAGTCGTGCGGGTCCACAGGACTCGCACCAGCAGACTTTGCTTAAAGGATCGCAAAAAGCCTCCCCTCCGGTCTAGCCCCTGCTAACCTGACACAAGAACACACTAGCAAGCATGAAACCACCAAATATGAGACAACAAAAAAGCTTCCTAGGTCTCATTAACAATTACGTCTCTGCATAAGGCCCAAAATCCTATCTAGTTATCTGAGAGCTCGTCGTTAATACAATAATAGATATAAGGTCTATCAAGGGGATGGGATAATTAAATAGATTGGTGAAGTAGTGGAAGGAAGGTATACAAAGTAAGAGAGAAAGTTTCTAAGTGGGGTTGAGAGGGATAGATATCAAGGGGGTCCGAATGGTACGACAGTGAGGTGAGCTCTGAGTCTTGAATCTGTCTGGACCCCGCCCTAGGCATGCAGAATACATCCCATGCTTGGCAACACTCAACACAGTTGCCGGGTCAAAATCCTCTACCCCGTGCGTGAGTCGAAACTAAGCCTAACGTTGCAATCAAATGCATATGGCAACGCTTCAGGCTCGTCCCAAGCTGGCAAGCGAAGCAACGTCCCAAGCCGGTCTCTCTCTCCCGCTCGTCTCCTCCCGCCCTCACTAGACTTACATCTTATAATATATTATAATGAAACAATCAACTATCGAGAATAAAATATACTAAGATGCGTTGGTTAAGAATAAGGGCAGCTTCAAGCTGTGAAACAACATAAGAATATCCCAGACATTAGTTACGTTGTCATAGGATACATACTAAGGAAAAGCCTGCCGACCGGCTGCCATCAGCCGGTTTCTAAACGGCTGGGCAGCCGACGCGCGCGCATGCCCGCACGTGGCTACTATGCAGAAGCGTCACACGTAGATGTGTGTGAATTTGTGTTTTGTCTGTGTTTGCTCATTGTTTTATGTTGTGTTTTGTGTTTTCCCTGTTCTTGCTCTGTCTTGAGGCGGCCACCACCAAGAAAACAAAATAAAAATAAAATATAATTAAATAGAAAATAAAAAATAAAAATAGGAAAAGTGGGGATTGGGGCTGAGCATATAGATAGATAGATAGATACCCTCTTATAAGTTTCTATGTGGATGAGGGTGAAAAGTCAGAACTATCTGTGAAGAGTGCCACTCCCAGAGTTGAAAGAGTGGCAGGGCCTAAATCAAGAAATGTTCGAGCCAAAATGCCTGAACACACGGAGTATGAAGCAATTTATTAAGTCATAGGATGAGAGGAAGATAGATTCAGGAAGAGAGATCCAGAGCTCAGCTGTTGAATGTAACTGTATATTGAATACGTGTACAGGTACAGTATATAAGGTAATATATTATTATATAAGAGCTCCTTAGAATTCATATCAAGAATATTATACTGTTATTCCCTGGAACCGATAATAATAGCAAACTTCCTTGCAGAAGTAACATTCACAAATAACACCTAGCACAAGACAAATAACACCGAGCACAAAAACAAATAACACCGAACACAAAACAAATAACACCGAACACAACACAAATAACAACGAGCACAAAACAAATAACACCAAACACAAAACAAATAACGCCGAACACAAAACAAATAACGCCGAACACAAAACAAATAACACGAACACAACACAAAGAACACCGAGCACAAAACAAATAACACCGAGCACAAAACAAATAACACTGAAGACAAAACAAATAACACCGAACACAAAACAAATAACACCGAACACAAAACAAATAACACGAACCCAACACAAATAACACCGAGCACAAAACCAATAACACCGAACACAAAACAAATAACACCGAACACAAAACAAATAACACGAACCCAACACAAATAACACCAAGCACAACACAAATAACACCGAGCACAAAACAAATAACACCGAACACAAAACAAATAACACCGAACACAAAACAAATAACACCGAGCACAAACAAATAACACCGAGCACAACACAAATAACACCGAAACCAACACAAATAACACCGAGCACAACACAAATAACACCGAACACAAAACAAATAACGCCGAGCACAAAACAAATAACACCGAGCACAACACAAATAACACCGAACACAAAACAACTCAATCCCACCCCTCTGTGCAACTCTCCAACCCAAGAGTGAAACGTTACTCTCAAACTTTCTTCTACTCAACAGCTGAGCTCTGGAACTCTCTCCCAGAATCAGTTTTTCCCTCTTCCTATGACTTAAATTGCTTCAAACTCCGTGTGTCCAGGCATTTTGGCTCGAACGTCCCTTGATTTTGGCCCTGTCACTCTTTCAACTATGGGGGAGGCACTCGCTATAGGCAGTTCTGCCTTTTGCCTCCCTCAATCACATAGAAAACAAAAAACAAAACAATTACTCGCGGTGGCAAATTTCAATTTGCTGGTAGAACCGTCGGAATTGGAATATGCTAAAACTTCGGCCTTTTATTTTCCAGTTTTCGTTCCATACCGTATCGGCATTTTATTTCACTTTCAATGGCCACGTCACACGTGTAATTTATTTTATTTATTTATTTTATTTATCTATTTTGTTTTTATACTCCCAGCCAGACTCAAACCAGCGACAATCAGGCCGAGTGTCTATGCTGTAATCCACTCCACCACGGCGTGATTAAAGCATAGACACTCGTCCTGACTGTCAGTGGTTCGAGTTCGGCTGGGAGTATATAAACATTCAGTAGCTCACGTGTATTTGTGAGATATACTTGATTTTATTTATTTATTTATTTACATTTGTCATTACTATTTACGTGCTTCCGATTCAGCCTATCACTTTGCTTCACATTTTCGCATATTTTGTTTCCAATTACTTGATATTTTTTGTGCCACCCTCATCAACTTCTGGTAAATGCTTAACCCTTTCTGTACCGGCAACGTCTTTTATATTTTTACCTAGCTTTATTTAGACGATTCTGAGCAGTTAAGGAAGGATTCTTTTTTCTATGTGAATGAGGGACCCAACAGGCATAACTGCCTGCAGCGAGTGCCTCCCCCAGATTTGAAAGAGTGACAGGGCCAAAATACAGGGACGTTCGAGCTAAAATGCCTGGACACACGGAGTTTGAAGTAATTTAAGTCATAGGAAGAAGGAAAGACTGAATCTGGGAGAAAGTTTCAAAGCTCAGCAGTTGAATAGAAGACAGTCTGAGAATAGCGTTTCACTCTGGGGTTGGAGAGTTGAACCGAGTAGGGAAGGGATTGTGTTGCGAGGCGGGTACTACGTACCCTACGTAGAGGAGGTGGTATACACTGAGAAAGCTCCGAGGAACACTGATTATTGTAGTAGCGATAGAATAGCGAGAGCGAAGCAACATTGCGGCAAAGAGAGAGAGATTGCAGAGAATTGGTGAGTGAATGGGAGTTAATGATACGTAAGGCTTTCTTTTCTACTTTGTCTAGAAGTGCGATGTGAGAGGATCCTCCCCACACATTTGAACAATACTTAATACAAGAACGCACTGTGCTTCCGTACAGAGCAAGAAGCTGTGCAGGAGTAAAGAACGCCTTGAGGTGGTTGAGCACACCCAGCTTCTGGGAGGCTGCCTTAGCGAGACTGGTAATATGGTCTTTCCAAGTGAGAGCAGAAGAAACAGAGACACCGAGGATATTGAGAGAAGATGAAGGGTTGATATTTGTATTGTGAAGAATAAGGGATAGTCCTCTGGAGGTTCCCGACGGGTAGTAAGATGGATAAATTGAGTTTTGGAAGCATTAAATGTAACAAGGTTACCTCTACCCCAATTTTATATAGTAGCTAGATCAGAAGATAAGTATTTCATGGCTTCATTACGTTTGCTTTTGAGGGACTGCTGGCTGGGGCGTTCTGGAAAACTAATTGAGTGGTGTAAGGTAAAGTCGTCTGCATATGAATGGATGGGACTGGATGTACAGTTGAGAAGATCATTTATGAAAATTAGAAAGAGAATAGGAGATACGACAGAACCCTGAGAAACACCGGAGTTGATAGGATGAGGAAATGAGCGATGGTCGTCCACAACAGCAGCTATGGAACGGCCGGAAAGGAAATTAGAGATAAAGGCACAGGTGGAGGGACGGAAACCGGAGGGCAGTTTGGAAATTAAAGATTTGTGCCAGACTCTATCGAAGGCCTTCGATATGTCTAGTGCAACAGAACAGATTCAGATTCAGATTCAGATTATTTTATTTCCATTAAATATACAATGGCTGTTCATACAGTTGTAACATCTTAAACAAATTACATAATACATAGACACTTAGACTATCTCCCCGGAATGAGCCACAGGATCTTTGTAATACTAACCATTCCCTGTGCACCTAGAGATTCAGATTTAGATTCATATTATTTTCTTCTGTTAATTATGCAACGGCTGTTCATACAATAAATTAATTTTAAACAAATTACATGATGCATAATACATTAACAGTGTCGTACAATTATTTACAAAAATAGGCAATGGTATAAATCAACTTAATACATAATTTAATACAGACGGATATAATTATGATCCGGTTCGTTGTGCACTGGGAGCTAAGGTGTCTTGAGATCGCCTCGTACCTATACACAACGAACGTATTATAGTCTGCATGGTTGGTATCTAAAGAGAGGGTGAGCGAGAGAGAGAGAGAGAGAGAGAGTGAAAGATAGTGAACGTTAGTGATATAGAGTGATATAAAACTGTGTAGCCTTAGGATTATTATAGAATGTATTTAGAAACTACCATTACGGTGAGAGTAGGAGTGGGAGTGAGAGTGAGTAATTTGGTCGGGGAGGTAAAGGGGGGTGTGACGACTGGGGAAGGGTGGGTTTTGAGTGAAAGTGAAAGTCGAGAGAGAGAGAGAGAGAGAGTTAAGAGTTTACAGATAAATGACTCCTACCAGAAATAGGTTAAACATATATAAAATAGATTATAAATTAGAAATAGATTAAAGATATATAGAAATATATAGAACGTGATCACTTGTCACTCTATATGATCTTCTAAAATGTGCCTCTTTAGTCTGCCCTTGAATACTGGCAGGCTATTAGTGTCTTTGACTATGTTGGGCAGGGCGTTCCATACCGTAGGCCACAATACTTGCAGAGATCTTGCCCCATAGTCTGTTCTGGCTCTAGGAACATACAGAGCGTTCTGCTGTCGTGTGGTGCTGTTGGAGATATCGTTTATGGTAGAGAATTGGTAGAGAATTGCGAGAACAAGTTTCACCGAAGTCCCGAAAGTTGGATGACCAAGAGTTGTAGTAGTGATATAGTTTGAAGCCTGTTTATTGCTGGAGGTCCCTTTAAAATTGAATCAAATCTTATAATAGTAGCCAGAATATAGTTTTAAAGGACGGCACCGATATTGAATGGGTTAATAATAAAGTGAATTGATCCGTCCGTCCATGTGCCTGACTTGTTACCCTTAGTGGGGGATGTGCGTATTTATTTGCTGATCTATTTATATTTGTATTATCTTTATAGTTTCTTCCCTAGACCTCCATCAAGCTTAAGAAACACCGCCAATACCGCCCTTCAGTATATATATGTAGATTGTTTGATAGAATATTGTTCCGGTTCGCTTTCGTTCGCCAGGACACAAATCGACACCTAAATTGCACGAAAGGTCTAAATATTGGCAAAACAAATGGGGTGAAAGATCTTACAATCGTGAAAGTATTGGGGCAAATATCTTAAAATCTCAAAACTAATGTGGCTAAACAGTCCTTTTCCAGTGTTGCCAATCTACCTACTTTCCTGCTAGATCTAGAGCTATTTACTTCCATCTAGATTCTAGAGGCAAATTCTTACATATAGCGACATGAATTCTAGCGTTACTCTGGATATTTGAGCCATTTTAGAGTGATATTCTAGAGATTGTGGCATTTTACTATCAATTTTCGGCTTTTATTTACTATCTAGCGGACTTGATTTGGTAACCCTTCCCTTGTCAAAGGTCCCAGGTCCATTGGGTCCTGTACCACCGGAGCTTCTATTTACTTCCAATGCAATCTCATTCGTTCCTCGCTCGCTCTCGCTCTCTCTCTCTCTCTCTCTCTCTCTCTCTCTCTCTCTGTATGTGTGCATATAACTGTTATTCTACTTTGTTTTATGGGCACTTGTACGAAAACAAAACTTACATGGGTGAGGCTGCATAATCTAACTTACAAGTGTTCAACAACTAAAGATTCGCGGTTATATGGACAGCATATGTAGTTTGGGGACCAAGGTGAGAAGGTGTCCATTTCGTCTGGTGGTTTGTAACGATAATTTAGATCGCTCCTCACCGAGCCTCACTCCTTTAGTTATTGTGAAGGAACATTATCATCTCCGGAACTGTGGACGTAGACGCCAAATAAACCCTTTCACCAAGATAATGTTTATTTCTAGTTTGGTTATCATAGCGGTTGTGTGTGTGTGTGTAAGTTAGGTTACGTGTGTTTGAGTGAGTGTACGTGTGCGCGGATATAGATAGATTGTGTGTCTAAGTATAAGACAGGATGTGTATGTTCGGTTATGTGTGTGTACTAGTCAGGCTTTGTGTGTGTGTTTATGTGTGCGCCGATTAAGATAGATTATTTGTGTAAGTGCAAGCCAGGGTGGGTATGTGTGGTTGTGTGTAAGTGTACGTTAGCTAATGTGTGTGTGTGTGACAACGTGTGCGTTGATTAAGATAGGTTGTGTGTGTATGTGTGTAAGTAAAAGACAGGATGTGTATGTGCAGTTGTGTTTGTGTATGTGTGTGTAAGTCAGATTATGTGTGTATGTGTGAGTTAATCATGTTGTGTGTGTAAGTTAGCTAATGTGTGTTTGTGTGTGTGTACGTGTGCGTAGATTAAGATAGGTTGTGTGTGTATGTGTGTAAGTAAAAGACAGGATGTGTATGTGCAGTTGTGTTTGTGTATGTGTGTGTAAGTTAGGTTATGTGTGTATGTGTGAGTAAATCATGTTGTGTGTGTAAGTTAGGTTATGTGTGTATGTGTGTGTAAATCAGGTTGTGTGTGTAAGTTAGGTTATGTCTGTATGTGTGAGTAAATCATGTTATGTGTGTATGTGTGAGTAAATCATGTTGTGTGTGTATGTGTGAGTAAATCATGTTGTGTGTGTAAGTCAGGTTATGTGTGTATGTGTGAGTAAATCATGTTGTGTGTGTAAGTTAGGTTATGTGTGTATGTGTGTGTAAATCATGTTGTGTGTGTAAGTTAGGTTATGTGTGTATGTGTGTGTAAATCATGTTGTGTGTGTATGTGTGTGTAAATCATGTTGTGTGTGTAAGTTAGGTTATGTGTGTATGTGTGTGTAAATCATGTTGTGTGTGTAAGTTAGGTTATGTGTGTATGTGTGTGTAAATCATGTTGTGTGTGTAAATCAGGTTGTGTGTGTAAGTTGGGTTATGTCTGTATGTGTGAGTAAATCATGTTATGTGTGTATGTGTGAGTAAATCATGTTGTGTGTGTAAGTTAGGTTATGTGTGTATGTGTGAGTAAATCATGTTGTGTGTGTATGTGTGAGTAAATCATGTTGTGTGTGTATGTGTGAGTAAATCATGTTGTGTGTGTATGTGTGAGTAAATCATGTTGTGTGTGTAAGTTAGGTTATGTGTGTATGTGTGAGTAAATCAGGTTGTGTGTGTATGTGTGAGTAAATCATGTTGTGTGTGTAAGTTAGGTTATGTGTGTATGTGCGAGTAAATCAGGTTGGGTGTGTATGTGTGTGTAAGTTAGGTTATGTGTGTATGTGTGTGTAAGTTATGTTATATGTGTATGTGTGAGTAAATCAGGTTGTGTGTGTAAGTCAGGTTATGTGTGTATGTGTGAGTAAATCATGTTGTGTGTGTATGTGTGAGTACATCATGTTGTGTGTGTATGTGTGAGTAAATCATGTTGTGTGTGTATGTGTGAGTAAATCATGTTGTGTGTGTATGTGTGAGTAAATCATGTGGTGTGTGTATGTGTGAGTAAATCATGTTGTGTGTGTAAGTTAGGTTATGGGTGTATGTGTGAGTAAATCATGTTGTGTGTGTATGTGTGAGTAAATCATGTTGTGTGTGTAAGTTAGGTTATGTGTGTATGTGTGAGTAAATCATGTTGTGTGTGTATGTGTGAGTAAATCAGGTTGTGTGTGTATGTGTGAGTAAATCATGTTGTGTGTGTATGTGTGAGTAAATCATGTTGTGTGTGTATGTGCGGGTAAAGCAGCAGTATGTGTACGTCATTAGTGATCGTCTGAGAGCTGTGACGCACATCCCGTGATGTACACTGATTCCTCCATAAGGCCTTCACTATTATTAGATATTTCTGATTATTTTTGATATTACTTGGAATCTGCAGTGTTTCAGATTCATTGCTACATACCTATAATCTATTTTTGTATTAATTTAACTTCCAACACCAAACACTTCGCAATTAAATGAATGAAAGCATGTGATCTTCCCGGGATTCGAACCTGAGTTACCACATACAGATCATAAACACTCGAACCATTACACCATCAAGGCACTTAAAGGTTAAGTACATGACTACGAATTTATATTCATTTATCGAATACTGGATATCAATCTGATAATCATGTAATCAGACCCAACTGCACACTGAATAACCTAATGTTTAAGTGAAGGGAAAGAACATTTTATGGGGCACAGATTTCAAAGGACCGACCTCGCTATAATTATATATACTCCTCGGAGCAAGGGCTCTCACAACTCTCAATATTTTCCGGGATCGACTTGAGCTTCGTGAACTAAATTTCACCAGGAAATACGACCTAAACGATTTTACCAATAAGAGGGGATGGGCTGTATTTTTCTAGCCCCCTTCTCCCTCGTGTTCAACCCCATTCAGTTTTTTATTTTAAGACGTTCGGCCCATTAGTTTGGCGATTTTATGACTTTATGCCCCATTTCTTTGTCAGTATTAAGACCTTTCGTGCCATTTAGCTACCGATATTTTCCAAGCGAACAATAGCGAGCCTGTTATTTTTAGAGTAACCAACCTTCGGCCGGGACAGTTTTCTACCGAAAATGTACAAATGTATCTTGAAGGGCAGTTTAGAGTTTTTTTTTTTACAGGTTGATGGAGGTCTAGGGAAGAAAATAAAAAATACTAAAGAGATAAAACAACAATCAAATAAATACGGCAATCTGCCCTCAACCCTTTCAGTACACCTGGACGTATTGTGTTATTATATCCGGCAACACTTTAACCCTTTCAGTACACCTGGACGTATTGTGTTATTATATCCGGCAACACTTTAACCCTTTCAGTACACCTGGACGTATTGTGTTATTATATCCGGCAACACTTTAACCCTTTCAGTACACCTGGACGTATTGTGTTATTATATCTGGCAACACTTTAACCCTTTCAGTACACCTGGACGTATTGTGTTATTATATCCGGCAACACTTTAACCCTTTCAGTACACCTGGACGTATTATGTTATTATATCCGGTAACACTTTAACCCTTTCAGTACACCTGGACCTATTGTGTTATTATATCCGGCAACACTTTAACCCTTTCAGCACACCTGGACGTATTGTGTTATTATATCCGGTAACACTTTAACCCTTTCAGTACACCTGGACGTATTCTGTTATTATATCCGGCAACACTTTAACCCATTACCAGTTAATGTCTGCTTTATGGCTATTAGTTGACGATATTATTCAGATTAGGAAGGGTGTATGGATCTCAGAAGGTTAAATGATATAGTGTTTACCCTTGTGAATCCTGCAGATCCTTCCTAAACTGTATACAATCGTCTAAATATGGCCAAAATGCACTGCCACAGATCAAAGTAGGGATCGCGAAAATCAACAAAAAAGAACACGAAAGTAAACCATAAAATGATGGAGATATCTTGAACAATATCAATTCGTAATAACGCCAACCCAAAAATTAACTTACACATAAACCTAATTTTTTTTTGTTTTTTTTTGTTTTTTTTAAGAGACAATGAACGGAGGAAGGAAAAACACAGCTAAAACAAAAAGGTCCATGTGCCTAAAGGCATCCTCCATTCATAAAATGTTTGTAACAACTGGATTTAAACATTTGTTGATTGTAAGTTTGTGGAAAGCAATTCGAGGGAAGTGAATTCCAAAGAGTAGTAGCTCTGGGGATAAATGAATTCTGATAATCAGAAGTTCTCCATTGTGGAGGAGAAAGTGTAAATTCATGGGCGCTCTCAGCTGCCCTAGTTCTACGGGGAAAGATGTGGAGAGGCGGCACAATTGAAGCAAGTTCCTCGGAACAATTGCTGTGAAAATATCTGTAGAATAATGCAAGGGATGCAACGTTTCTTCGTATGGCTAATGTAGGAAGGTCCTGTGTGATTGCAGGGTTATTGATTAATCTAATAGCTTTATTTTGAATTTTGTCCAACTGCCTCAATGCAACCACTCCACTTCCACCCCACAGAGGTGAACAGTAATCCATCTGAGAGCGCACATGACTTTTATATATTACGGCCAACTGCTCGTCAGTGAAGAATTCTCGAACTCTGTACAGGAGTCCCAGTTTTTTAGAGGCATTCTTAGCAATGTTTCTAACATAATGTGTCCAGCTCAAGTTAGTAGTTAAGTAAACACTAGCAAGATAATGAAATTATAAATGCATGAAGTAAGCGAGAGAGGAGACTGACTGACTCGGGCCCACGCGGCTTAGCCAATCACAGGCCATGGTTTACGTATTACATATTTAAAATTGGCAGTGACGTAATTTCTTACCTTGCTGGTGTTTACTGTATTATATGTACAAATTTATGGGTTCTATGTGGTATTTATAGTTCTTAAAGTTCGGATATCACCTATCACATTATCATTAGATATATTAAAACTTATATAGTTTGATATATATATGGAATATATATTAATATACACTAAAAGACCTACAGAAGAAAGGTATTTCCACGACATAGCCTACTAATTCACGCCAAACACTATACCGTATACTGTATATTTAGGCTACTAAGTTATTTAAAGAGTACTATATACCACGACGCATTAACCGAACCTATAATGTTTATATACGGTATTTTATCAAGATTACAAAGCATACAAAATACATAATTTGTAATATTGAAGGAAGTATTAGGCTAACCATTCAAGTAACGAACCTACTACTCATATTTAGTTATAATAATATTATCGCTTACTGTTGCAAATTATAATTGTAAGTTGATAAGAATAACCGATATATGATACATTTAATCACTTTAGGGAAGATTCTTCCCAATCTTGCCCAAAAATATTGTATTTGTAGAAACTTGAAGTTATGCATTCGTACTGCATCATACTTTTTTATTAAACCGTTTTATCTCATCCCAATATATTGAATAGCATACTGTAATGAAATATATAGTTAAGGATTGAGCATTATTATAGTATATTAATGCTTGCACATCATATATATAGTTATCACATTACTACTATTACAAGCAACCTATATTTATAGTTGCCGCAACAGGCGATGCGTCCCGTACGTTCGGGACGCAAAAGTTGCCCTATTCGGCTGACAAATGGGTCCCGAAAAAGTTGCTCCTATGAGCAACTTTTGTCACCGATTCAGGCAACTCGGGCATGTGTAACCGACCATTTAGTGTGTCTACAGGATGCTTTAAGGGGGCCCACCTCGTTATTTTCGCTCTCTCTCCCTCTGTCTCTGGTTTGTATCCATTCGGCCCCATTCAAC
Source organism: Paralithodes platypus (assembly GCA_032716605.1). Classification (NCBI taxonomy): domain Eukaryota; kingdom Metazoa; phylum Arthropoda; class Malacostraca; order Decapoda; family Lithodidae; genus Paralithodes; species Paralithodes platypus. Next base: position 31,536,311 of record CM064540.1, read on the forward strand.
CTACTATCTCTCTCTCAAACACACACACACACACACACACACCATACATTAAGGGGGTGGCCTGGTTTTGATCTCTCCTTTTCTCTCTTTCTCTGGGTTGTATCCATTCTGTCCCATTCAGCCTACTGTTTTAGGACGTTTATCCTCATCCAGGTGTCGATTTTTTCCTGGCGAGCGGCAGCGAGCCAGCATATTTGATTTAATGTGTTTGACAGCAGGTTAAAAAAAAAAAAAAATTCAATAGGAAAATGTTTCCGGCGAAGCAGGATTTCTCTATACAATGCTGGATCGCTATCTCTCGCCAAGAAGAAATCGACACCTGGATGGGGATAAACGTCTTAAAACAGTAGGCTGAATGGGACAGTATGGATACAACCCAGAGAAAGAGAGAAAAGGAGAGATCAAAACCAGGCCACCCCCTTAATGTATGGTGTGTGTGTGTGGGTGTGTTTGAGAGAGAGATAGTAGAAAGAGAGTGAGAGAGAGAGAGAGTAAGCGTAATGCCAGCTCTTCTTTACTGCTTCATAATACCATTGTCTACGTCTCAGCTTTTTAATATTTCCTCACCTGAGTCACCTCAACAATATATGAGCGCCAGTTTGTCCTGTTTCTCCACCACAGAAAGCTTGGTTTTCTGGACTGAATATGGTTTAAAACGTTGATTATTTAACAGATCATTTCAAGGCCTAAAATATAACCCCATCTGTACCGGCGACATGTTTATTCTGGGCATTTTTTGACGATTTTACTCATTTTTAAATATCCTCCAGCATATAACAGGCTTCGAACTATCTTAATCAACCCATTTTACTACAATAGGTTCTTCCTAAGCTGCACACAATCGTCTAAATGTAGGTGTAATCAATTATAAAAGACGTCGCAGGTACAGGTGTTAGCCCCTTCACTACCGATGCCTTCCTTTTAACTATATTTGTGCTACTATTATTATATTCAGATTAATAAGGACCCCCAGTAATTAACAGGCTTCGAATTATCCCACTTAACCCTTTTTACTACCATAGATCCTTCTTAAACTGCACAAAACCGTCTAAATATAGCTATAATAAAATATAGAAGACGTCGCCGGTACAGAAGTTATGTTCCCCTCTACCTCGTTCTCATGTGTCTGCTCAGTTCGTTCTTGGTATAATCTTGGTAAGCTTTAGTAACATCACCTTCCTCTACAGCCAATAACACATATATAATGGCAAAGGGAAATTGGTACGATATATATATATATATATATATATATATATATATATATATATTATAATATAATTATGACACACATTAGTGAACATCAACTATTCCTATGCCAGAATAATACCATGTATTACAGATAGTCTTTAGTCCGAGTCTTCTGGAGCGGTATATTAACATCCTTCCTTATACCCAGAACATTTTGCTTTACATAAGTAGATTATATTTAAGATGAGATACGCCCTTTACGGAGGTTGTAATCTGGAAAGGGGAGATGGTATATTTTCCTGGCCCTCCTCCTCCATCACGTTTGGCTCCATTAGTTTTCAGATGTTTAGACGTTTTTTTTCATTAGATTTACGATTTGAAGACCTTTCACCCCATTATTTTGTTAATATTGCGACCTTGCATGCCATTTAGGTGTCGATGTTTTCCTGGCGAGAGGTAGCGAGCCCATATTTTTTATGAGTAACCGGCCGTCGGCTGGGACATTTTTCTACCTAAAAATGTACACATTTATCTCGATTTTTTTTTTTTTTTTTTTTTTTTTTTTTAGTTAAGCTAGTTTGAGGTCTTGGGAGGAAACTAAGAATATAATAAAAATATCAATAACATGGCAAATAAATACCCCCATAAATGATTTGGTCCAATTCGCTCATCTGTTATCAAGCTGTGATTGATAACACTCGTACTCAACATTTTCGTAAAATATTGTAGTGGCAATTCAATCATTGTGGTATGCTGCAGTAAAATAGACACACACACGGTCATTACCATGCAATCCATGTTTAATAAACCTCGATCGTGTAACGATTGTAAGTTTATAAAGTCTACTGAAAATGCCATCCGGGACTAATTTATAGTGTATAGCTTGGATTTCAGACTAATTATTTGAAATTATAAACTGAAATACGACAACGCAAGCACATTCCAGATTATTTATACTAGGGGCTTCAGAAATAAGCTGAACACTGATGTTTGACTAAAGGTAGCGCCAACAAACTAGACAAAAATCTGGGACCCTTAACTTTTTATAACTCGAAATGAATGAAAGCAATCTGATTGACGTTTCTATAATTTGGGAAGAGTACACCGGGAACTATGTGTGAATATTTCCAGCCAGTTTGCTCTAGGCCCTTTTGAGTTACAGAGAGGTGAGGGGTCAACATTATTGTCAAGTTCGTTGGCGCTACCTATACTAGTATACTGAAGTTAACATTAATACAGTAGAATCAATCAACACATAATATAATGTATTGTAATATGAAGGCATAGCTGAAAGGTAGTGCAAATATTAGTTAATTATATACAAACACCTATTTGTAATAATACATCCTTATGTATGTATTTGTCTCATTGAAACTTCTCTTTCGTCCTTTGCTTATAGACCTGAGTCGTAACTTATACTGTGAAGTTGTAAAAGAGTCATGGGCAGATTCCAGGTCGTAACATATTCCAAGCTTTTAACACGGATAATAAAATGTGACTTACGACCTCTTAAATATTCATGGTTGTTATAAACCGTCAATCATGCCGAAATAATTTCTATATTAAGCTGTGCAGTAAATCTAGATTCAATTCTGTATGGCTATTATAAAACATTATCAAGCTTAGAAAGTGTTGCTTTAAGTTTATTATATAATTGAGATATATTTGACCTACTTATTTACTATAAGTTCTTCCAAATCTGTATACATCGTCTAGGTCACTCTAGGGTTAGCAAGCCCAAACTTTTGCCAGTCATGAGGAGGTAGATTGTCTCCAAGAATATGAGTGTAGGAGGCGTTTATGAAATATATATTATTTATTATGATGTCAAACTTGCAAAATATACAAACCAAAACAGGAACGACACAATATAAGACAACAAAAAAACTAATCAAATTCACTATGTGGAAATAATAATTTAGCAAAATAAGGGAAAGAAAGGAGAAGGTGGGGGAACGGAGAAGTAGGTGTAACGAGGTAAAGGAGGAGCCGTTTTATTATGTGGGACCGAAATGAAGAGCAAGTACGAAATTTGGTAAAGAATGGGAAAAAAAAGAAGGTTGGGAGACAGAGAAGTGGGTATGAAGAGAAAGAGGAGGATCCGTTTTATTATGTGGGAGCGGAGGAAGTCTGGCGAATGTGAGGTGGTTATGGGTGTGATATCTTGAGGATATGGCAGCAGACATATTTTCCTTACATATTCCAGAGGTAGGTGCGTATAGTACAGAGGTGGCTATTGAACTGAACTCTCACTAAATTTAACATAACAAATCACTATAGTCAAGAGTAACTATAAAGAAACGAAACTCATAAACAGTGTTATTCATTCATTCAACTGCTTCATGAATCCCTTCCATTCACAACTACTCAGCTTTATTGTTTACCTTCCACATATATCTAGATGGCAGCACTACAATATTGTGAATGACTCTCTAATGATTCCAAGCCTCAATCATACTCTGTCATTCAACAATTATACACATATTATACACCTCCCCCCAAGACGACAGGGGTAGAAGGATCTGCTCCGTTATTTGATTCCTCGTAGGTCTTCGAGTCCCATCGCACCTGAAGTCGTTGTGGGGCCTTCCTCTGACGGGTACTGCGTCGAGGCTCAAATGTTGATGTAGGTGTGTGCGGTTCCAGTACACACGAATCTGAGCCACCCACAATCGCATTCTCTTTTGTTGGTGCTTTTGTGGATCCTGGCGACATTGGATGATGCAGTCTTAAGAACTTTCGATTCCTTCGCAGGATACGACCGCTACCCATCTTGATGAGGTAATCTCTGTGAGAGCCAATACCAACAATGACTCCCATACGGTCCCAATGCTTTGTAGATTGGTTTTGTAGGTCATCATATGCCCCAAGTTCAAATTATCTAAGTGGTCGGGCAGAAACATTGTGTCGCTCTTTGGCCTGTTGACGGAGATGAACTGCCTTGGCATCAGATAGGTCCGCTGCACGCTGCCATTCTGTTGCAAAGGAACGATAGTGAACAGGTAGTAGTGAGTGTAAGGGATGTCCAAATAAAACCTGCGCGGGAGACCTTCCATCTGCTTATGGAGTATTACGCAACTCTAATAGACCCTGCGCAAACACATCTGTATGCAAGTGTCCTCCTTCTGTAGTAGTCTTTATCAGCTTCTTTACAGTCTTCACTGCAGTTTCCGCATGTCCATTAGCCCTGACATAATATGGTGAAGTTATACGATGATCCACCCCCCCAACGAGCCAGGAATCGGCGGACTGTTGAAGATGTAAACTGAGGACCACCATCTGTTCTGAGGACGACAGGGACACCAGAGTCTGCAAATATTGAATGTAGCACAGTCACTAGATGAGATGCAGAAGCAGTCCTAGTGCACGAAGACACCTATGGCCACCCAGTGAGTCTATCCACATACACTAGAAATGTTCGTCCAGCAACATGAAAATAATCTGCTGATACCGACTCAAAAACACGATCAGGCATTTCATCCACTATTAATGGTACATTTTGTTGACTTGGTAGGAGTGTACGACACCTTGGGCACCTGCCAACAGTATCCTCAATAGCATTATCAATCCCTGGCCAATATGCTGTCTGTCGTGCACAACGTTTTGTACGATCCATGCCTTGATGTCCATCATGAAGTTTGTCCAACACTTCTCCACGTAGGGCCCTGGGTATCACCAACCTAGATCCATAGACAACCAGGTCATCATCTACTGCAAGCTGTCCCTGTACTCCCAAATAAGGTGACAAATCTCTCTTGGATATAGGAAATCCTTCCATGATAATATCCCGCAGAGCTACATAGTCTGAATCTCTAGCCCCGCTATCTCTAACCTTCTCCAGGGTCATGTCCTGCAATGGAGCCAACCTAGAGCCCTCCTCACCCACAGCACTCAGAACGGCCTCCACTGCGACGTGTAATGGGTCGGCTACCTCCAAGATCATATCACTACCACAAGGATCCTGTACGAGATAAAGCATCAGGCATAGAATGTGATGAACCTTTTTGCCAGATCGCTGTAAAGGTGAAGGATGTTAGCTTTTCCCTCATACGCCGCAATCTGGGGTTGTTAATTTCACCTAGGAGTTTACTATTAAAAATGGGAATCAATGGTTTGTGATCCACCACCAAATCAAAGTGCGGGAGACCCACTAGATACACACGACATTTCTGCATAGCCCATACCACTGCTCCTAGATCCAGCTCAATCATAGCGTATCTTGATTCAGTGTCTGAGATGAATCTAGAGCCACACTGTATCAACCTCCATACCTTATCATGACGTTGCATCAACACAAACCCAAATCCGTGAAGTCTAGAAGCATCCGTCTGTAGCATGGTGGGCAGCATTGGATCATAGTGAGCTAGGATAGGAGGGGACACCAGAGAGGCCTTTACCCGTGCGAATGCTGCATCATGCTGAGAAGTCCAACACCAGTAGTTACTTTGTCTCAGAAGATCCCGTAATGGCTGTGCTGCTGCAGAAACATCTGGGAAAAAATGTCCTAGAGCTATAATATGTGGAAGCATGAGAAAGATAACATAAGTTTATAATGTGCGCAAACGGGAGGAGAGAGAACAATATAATGTAGGAGAATGAATAAAATAAGATAAGTTTATGACGTGGACCCAAAAAGAAGAGAGAGCAAATTATAATGTGTAACATAATGAGAGAGCGAATATATATTTATGATGTGGACAACAAGGAATAGAGAAAAATATAATGTGTAGAAGAATAAGAAAAATACTATAAATTAATGATGGGGAAAACAAAAAGCGTGAACAATATAATGTAGGGGAACGAAAATAAGAGTAGAAGCTTCTGATTAGGATAAACAGAAAGAGAGAGAAGGATGCGAAATATGTTGTAAGGTGTTGAGGTGTTTACAACTATAACCCATTCATTACCGGTGACGCCCTTTCCATCATCTACTGGCAGCCATTAGACGATTTTATTCAGCTTATTAATGATCTGTGATAGTCAAAAAGATACATTGAGATAGTCTGTCGCTTTTAGATTGTTTGAGGTTCTTCCTAAGCTTAATAAAATCATCTTAAAGTTGCTAGAATATTATGAAAATTACTGAGCGGGCTAAGAATGAACAAGGGAGACGAGGAGGCGTTCCTTTTTATGTGGAAGAATGAGGGGATGGTAGGAAGATGTATAAAGAAAGGACGAAACGAGAATATGATGAGGTTGTTAGAACTGATGAAGGAGGAGGTAGAAGAAAAGGAGAGAGAGAGAGAGAGAGAGAGAGAGAGAGAGAAAGAGAGAGAGAGGAAGGGAAGGGGCGATAATATAACGGGACAATTAAATAGTTAACCCTTTCAAGATCCGATTGTTACGCATTTTTGTTTTGTTTTCTGCCCATTGTTAGACGATTTAATTTAGATTTGGAAGGGTATAAGGAAGTCAGAGAGTTAAAAAGTATGATAGTCTTGACCTTTATGATTCCCACAGATCCTTCTTCAACTGTATACAAGCGTTTAATGATAGCCAGAATTTACCAGTCAAAATGCGTCACAATCTTCAAAGTGTTAAGACGTAAACGAAGGGGGGAGAGATAAGAGGAGAAGTTATATTAGGTGGAAGGAAGATACACAGAGGAAAGAGGAATAGAGAGAAGAGACTACAAATATATGACGGTTCGAGGGCGAAACAAATATGAAGAAGGTTAGGTGAAAAAGGGAGATGAGGAAGCTTAAATATAATATATATATATATCTCTCTCTCTCTCTCTCTCTCTCTCTCTCTCTCTCTCTCTTCTACAAATAGGCTTCCAAAGCAACATATACGAATACCACATGAATTGAGAAAAGATAAAGAGCGTATCACAGATAAAAGACTTAGGAGTGCTTATCAACGATAATCTAAAATCTACAAGCAAATGCACCGCAGCATCTAACAAAACAAATAGAGCAGTAGGATTCATTAAAAATAAATAATTATCACTGTAAAGACATAGTTGTACCATTATATAAAAGTACTGTGAGGCCGCATCTGGAGTATGCTGTGCAGTTTTGGTGTCCCTACTTAATAAAATACATAGAGAAACTCGAATCCGTTCAGCGTAGAGCAACAAAGTTGATCCCTTCCCATAGAAATAAACCATACAATGAGAGATTAAGAAAACTCGATCTGTTTTTGCTTACTGAGAAACGGAGAATAATGGGACAGCTGATAGAGTGTTTTAAGATGTTAAAGGGATTTAGTAACGTAAATTATAATAATCTATTAAATATAGCCAAAGATGTTTCCACAAGAGGAAACAAATTAAAACTAACAGGCGGGAAAGCGAACCTAGACATAGCTACAAATGTCTTCACCCACAGTATTATTAGTGAGTGGAATAAGCTCCATATGAAGTAATAGACAGTAACTCGATATACACATTTAAAAAATAGATAGACTCTTATCACAGAGAAATTGGTCTGCAGTAGAAAATTATCACTGGCAAGAGAACATGGCAGTAATGAACACCGTTTGCAGTTGAAGAGAGCAGAACAAAGTGCAGGTGTACATGCCTTTCCTTTTAATTTCTAACTATACTATAAATTAATTCAGGCGATTTCCTAGCCCGGCAAGGTTATTCACTTCTAACTGTTTTCATGTACGGCAATTGCCGGAGGAAGTGGAGGGTGGGGAGAAAGCCTTCATATTTGCTATCCTTTCCTTCCACGTTCTCTTAGGGTTGCCATTTCTACTAGGATTAAGTCCTGGCCACCTCGCAGGGATCGTAAGGTCTGTGTGACTAATGTATATATGTAAATCTAAGTAAATATATCTCTTATCGTACTAGTGTTAACCCTTGAGGATCATGACGCTTTCTGACATATATTCTGGCTTTTATTACAATATTTAATTCAGATTAGGAAGGGTTTATGCAAGTACTTACCCTTTATATTGCCACGGATCCTTCCTAAGCAGTATAAAATCGTCTAAGGATAGCCAGAATAAACTGTCAAAGCACTTTATGATCCTTAACCCTTAATTAGCGGCGAGCAACATAAGTCGAGTTAAAAAAAGCTGGACTATGTGGCGGCGCTCGACATAGGTCGAGTGGCAATTTCAGCACGTAATGTGGCTGAGAGAGAGAGACAAGTGGTGGCAGGAGACTAGCGAGCGTATGACTGCTCCAGACCACCGCGGCGAACCTACTGACACAAATCTCAGCTCCCTCCTCCCTCTCTCACTCGCTACATACTCAATTATGTACCGAAAGTACCGAATTACCTGCTTTTTGCACTCGCGTTGCACGGTTATTGCAAGAAAACTATCCATCATACAAGGATCGTTATGGTGTCATTCGAAAGCTCTGTTTATGCCCTTTCAGGGATAGGTACTTGTTTTACGTTCTGGGTCTTATTTAGGCATGAAAATGATCACGTAAACAGCCCTATTTTGGCTAAAAACACCCCGCTGTGCGGTACATATAAATAAACCGCATAGGCCGCTCGTAAGGTGTTAAAAGGTTAAGATTGGGAAGGAGAATAATATCGGTAATAATTATATATATATATATATTTATACCGGGTATATATATTATATATATATATATATATATATATATATATATATATATATATATATATATCACGCTGTTTGTCACGGCTAATTAGGTGAATATTTTTTACCTAGATATTATTTTTAATGGTAGAATACATGAATTAATACCATGAGCTTGATAGACCAAGTTATTTTATTTAGTCATAAAAAATAGTTCACTGGTATGTACTGGGAGGTTTGGCGACCTCCCTTATAACCAAATAAAGAAAACTTCTTATTTGGTAGCAGTCCCGGAGTATCCAACGTAGGGCTTAAGATCTCAGCCGCTACCACAGCGGCCCGACTTATCGGTACTCACGGGAAGTACTAATAATCTCTAGAATTGCACCTCAGTTCACTACTAGGCATGTTGTACACACTCCGAGACAACTAAAGAGGGAAGAGAAAGCGAAGGAGAAAGAAGTTATAGATACCCATTTAATCTAGCTGCTCTCCTCTTAGCCATGCTCCATTTTCTATGAGCCTGCACCAGTACATGTAACAGTATCTAGGATAAGAGGTTTTCCTTATTTGGTTATAAGGGAGGTCGTCAAACCTCCCAATTTAGTAACAGTCTCTATGATTCCAACGTAGGGCTTGAGTCCCACATTGGAAGCGGACATCCAATAAACCACAAAAACCCAAGCCTTAGCAAGGTAGAGGACCAAGAAAAGACACAAATAAACATTTTAGTTTATTGGGAAAAAAGAGTGTAACAGTATGGTACTTATTAAGAAAATACAGTTACTAGCGTATCAGTCTAGGGTCTAAAATGCACAGGCAGGTAAAGGAATAGGTCATGTCGACCTTGGAATGGCACACCAACATGGGAAAGGTGAAGTCAATTGTAAAATAATACAAAAACCAAAAGCACGGCACAGCAGGTGGGTGACCTCCGAAGACACTCTTTAAGTACAAGACATGGGTATGAGGCATAGGCATACCAATACAATAACCCGTAGACAGTATAGTCCAATCGTAATAAACCTTACGAATTACATCCTTAACACTAAACAGACAGTACTGTTCATACAAGTATTGAAAGAGAAAGTCTTTGTACAAGCATACAAAAAGAACTCCCCCCCCCCCTGATTTAGGGAAAAGAAGAAAATACAATATGGGATGAAGAGATGGTGGACGTCACCATTATGACACTGTATTTATTTTTATTTTTATTTTTTTTAAGAGACAATGAACGGAGGAAGGAAAAACAGATAAAACAAAAAAGGTCCATGTGCCTAAAGGCATCCTCCATTCATAAAATGTTTGTAACAACTGGGATTTAAACTGTTGTAGATTGTAAGTTTGTGGAATGCAACTCGAGGGAAGTGAATTCCAAAGAGTAGTAGTTCTGGGGATAAATTAATTTTGATAAGCAGAGGTTCTGCATTGTGGAGGAGAAAGTGTAAACTCATGGGCGCTCTCAGCTGCCCTAGTTCTACGGGGAAAGATGTGGAGAGGCGGCACAATTGAAGCAAGTTCCTCGGAACAATTGCTGTGAAAATATCTGTAGAATAATGCAAGGGATGCAACGTTTCTTCGTATGAATAATGTAGGAAGGTCCTGTGTGATTGCAGGGTTATTGATTAATCTAATAGCTTTATTTTTGAATTTTGTCCAACTGCCTCAATGCAACCACTCCACTTCCACTTTACAGAGGTGAACAGTAATCCATCTGAGAACGCACATGACTTTTATATATTACGGCAAACTGCTCGTCAGTGAAGAATTCTTGAACTCTGTACAGGAGTCCCATTTTTTTAGAGGCATTTTTAGCAATGCTTCTAACATAATGTGTCCAGCTCAGGTTAGTAGTTAATATTACACCGAGAATGTCAATTCTAGGGGAGTGGGAATATTTACATCATTAACCCCTAACTAGCGGCGCGCAACATAAGTCGAGTATAATAAATCTGGACTATCTGGCAGCGCGCGACATAGGTCGTGTGGCAATTTCAGCACGTAATGTTGCTGAGAGAGAGAGAGACAAGTGGTGGCAGGAGAGTAGCGAGCGTATGACTGCTCCAGACCACCGCGGCGAACCTACTGACACGAATCCCACCTCCTCCCTCCCTCTCTCACTCGCTACAAACTGAATTGTATGGGGAAAGTACCGAATTACATGCTTTTTGCACTCGTGTTGCGCGGTTGTTGCAAGAAAACTAGCGGTCATAAAAGGATCGTTGTGGTGTCATTGGAAAGCTCTGTTTATGCCCTTTCAGGGATAGATACTTGTTTTACGCTCTGGGTCTTATTTAGGCATGACAATGATCACGTAAACAGCCCTATTTTGGGTAAAAACACCCCGCTGGTGGCTACATATTATATACCGCCTAGGCCGCTCTTAAGGTGTTAAATGATATATGGGAGTCAGTGAGATTCTGTCGATTAGAAAATTGAATGTACTTGGTTTTCTGTGCATTAAAGGAAACTAGATTATTTGGCCCCATTCATTAATTCTAGAAAGGTCCTGGTTCAGAGAAATTGCAGTGTTTATTTTTGAATTTGTAAGATCGGGTTGGGTGAAAGAATTGGTAAATGCGAAGGAACTGTAGAGTGTTGAGTCATCTGCGTATGAATGTATTGGATTATGAGTGGTAGATATAAGATCATTGATATGAATGAGGAACAGAGTTGGGGCCAAAACTGATCCCTGGGGAACACCAGCATTTATTGAGTGAAATTGAGAATAAAGGCCATCTACTATTACACATATTTTTCTGTTATGAAGATAAGAAGAAATTAGTGGAACTAATGATGCTAGGCCGTAGTGTGACATCTTCGACAATAATGATTGATGCCAGACTCTATCTAATGCCTTTGATATATCCAGTGCTATTGTATGTGTTTCACCATGTTAGTCTGTAGCTTGGTTGATTTGATGCGTAAAAAGGCAAAGAATGTCTGCAGTTGATCGACATCGTCTAAAACCATATTGCCTATCACTGATTAATTTATTATTCTCGAGATGCTTAATTATGTGATTATTTAACACCTAACGAGCGGCCTAGGCAGTAAATAATATGTAGCCACCAGCGGGGTGTTTTTAGCCAAAATAGGGCTGTTTACGTGATCATTTTCATGCCTAAATAAGACCCACAGCATAAAACAAGCATCTATCCCTGAAAGGGCATAAACAGAGCTTTCCAATGACACCACAACGATCCTTGTATGACCGCTAGTTTTCTTGCAACAACCGCGCAACACAAGTACAAAAACCATGTAATTCGGTACTTTCCCCATACATTTCAGTATGTAGCGAGTGTGAGAGGGTGGAGGAGGGTGGGATTCGTGTCAGTAGGCCCGCCGCGGTGGTCTGGAGCAGTCATACGCTCGCTACTCTCCTGCCACCACTTGTCTCTCTCTCAGCAACATTACGTGCTGAAATTGCCACACGACCTATGTCGCGCGCCGCCAGATAGTCCAAATTTATTTAACTCGACTTATGTTGCGCGCCGCTAAAGAAGGGTTAATATAATTTCAAAGACTTTACCAAGAGTGGAAGTTATAGCTATTGGTCTGTAGTTTGATGGATCAGAAGAAGAACCTTTTTTAGGAACTGGATGGATGTTTACTTCTTTCCCGGATACTGGGAAGCATGAGGTATGAGTGCACAGACGGAAAAAATTTGCCAATACAGGAGCGAGCACCAAGGAGCAATTCTTAAGTACTATTGGAGAAATTTCATCTGGACCAGGAGACTTATCTACTGAGAGATTCTGCAAAATAGTTTTGACATGTCTGGTGTGGATCTTGAGTGAGGGAATTTCAGGCGAATTAAAATTAAGTACAGGGACATCTTGATTTATTTCATCTAAGGTTGAGTTGGTGGAGAAAATATCCACAAGAAGGTTAGCTTTACCTCGTGGGTCACTTACAAGATTGCCAGTCGGAGATTTTAATGGTGGAATGGATGAAACAGTAGTGAAGTTGGATTTGAATGAGTTAAGAGTAGACCAAAATATTTTGTTATCATTTGGATTATTTAGAAGTTTATTTGCCTGCTTGTGGAGAAAGTTTGATTACACAACATGGAAGCATACCAACACAAAACCCGGAGACAGTGGAGTCAGTATGTAATAACTAAGAGCGAAATCCTAAAGTGAAGCCAAGTGTAAAGTATTCACAAAAACACAAGGCATGGCATAGCTGGCGGATGTCATCATAACTTATAAGACACTCTGTAGTTAAATGACATGGGTAGGAGGCATAAGCATACCAATACAAAATCCGGAGACAGTGGAGTCAGAATGTAAACACCGTAAAAGCTACATCCTCAATACTAAACAGACAGGACATACATGTATTGAAAGAAAGGCTTTGTACAAGCATACAAAAATACCCCCCCCCCCCTTTTCAGGGAAATGAAGAAAATACAGTATGGGACAAATTCAGCATGAAGAGAATCAGGATGGATGACGAAGCAGGTGATACGTTGGTTAAAGCAATCCAAGGTAAACCCAGCCAGACTGTGGACATGGAGAGGTACGAAGAGACGAATGCACTGCGGGGGGACCATAACCCTGTGCCGGTTATGTCAGTGTATAAGCGTAAGAGCCCTGACCACTTGCCATGGTGTCGATGACCCATATTAGATTGGGAGCCCCACCCCACCTCACACAACGCACCTGTGTCTATCCAGAAGGCCGCCGGGGGAGCATTCCAGGGCACCGCTGCAGCGAGCGAGCCCCGAGTGACCCAGTGTGACAGTCTCATATGTAGCAAGCGCGGTACCGGCCACAGCCAGTAAGGGGGAGGGGGGGGGGGGGGGGGAGATACAGGGAAGTGTTAGGGGACCAGCAAAACAAGGTAGTCGAGTCCGAACGGCCTAAAGGCACGGTCAGTGCCGCCCAAGGTAAAGACCCCAGGAGGAAAAAACCCAGAACACGTTCGTGAACAAGAACGGGCAGAACACGGCACGCGTACACCCAACTCCTAGGAACAGGAGCACTGTGTAGGTCCCATGGCCCTCAGTGTGAAGGTAGGAGGCATGCCTTGTTAAATAGAGATTGTGAACCCCAGGCTCGTGACATGGACGACTACAGCGAGTGTGTCCAGTACACAATGTGTGTAGAAGATATTATCGCGACGGTACATCCGCCATACAAAGACCGGATTACCTGGGCCACCTCCTGAGACACTGCTTCGATGACGGGGAGGGCGCCCGAGAGGAGGTTGAGACCTCCACCTCCAGGCCAGACCCTTCTATGCCACCGTCGTACCCACGTCAGGCGTGGCTAGTGCCGTAAGTGGGGGCAGGAGAAGCCGGTGTGGGCGCTCTGTGTCAGGCCCACCTCCAAATCAATGAGACGGCCGGGTGAGGGGAGAGGGTATTGGCCAGGAGGAGCTACGCGTTATGCGGAGCATAGCCTCCCATAAACTCGTCATGGAGAAAGGAACTACCACGGCCAACTCCCGTCCTCCTGGCCGTCCTGATGAAAACAGAGAGCGGGCCTCGTGCTCCGGCCTGTCCCCTCCTGTCCGAGCAAGGGAGCGTAGGACGAGGGTCCCGGAACTTGCCAGCATAGTCCACCCACAGGACGGGACGGCAAACCAGATACAAACAGCCATGGGAAGAGCGTACACAACGAACCCCACGGCCCGTCCCATAACCCAAGCCCCAGGCCCGGGGCTCCTTGCCGGCAACGGACATCCACTCACATGGTTGGAGGAGGACAACAAGGGCTTTGCCACGACCTCCCATTGGGTGGAGCATGTGTCGCTCAGCACAAACAAGAAAGCCTCCTGCCAAGCCACCCCAAGGAACAGTCCCGGATTTAAAAGGCCCGTCAGGAGGAGGTGGCTGCGGACTTCGGCAGGGGCTGACGAGCAGAAAAACCACCCGAACCTGTCGACGGCAATGGGTGGCGAACGTCCTGGACGGGGTAGGAAAAGCAAATTCAACGTAGGGCTTAAGATCATAGTGAAATCCGAGGAGCGGAGCAGCAAGCCAGGCACAAAAGTGGAGGCCACGGTGGGGATGCTCGGTAAAATTTCAATGAAGAAAGGGGGGAATCCAATACACACAGGACCAACGCCACGTGAGCGGAGGCCAGGGACCTTTCAGCGGGTCTCTGTGTCGATCTAGGAGCAAGAGGCCGCCTGTGGAGCGGATTCGAGTCACAGAAGGAAACAGAGGACATATCATGGGAGGAAACCCAGCTATGCAGCCGTTCCCTGGATGCAGATGAATGCAAAGGGCATAAATAACCAGAGGAAAAAGCTATGTGACGGATTCCTGGTTACAGATACAGGTCTCAGGGTACATCCAAGAATAGAAAATCCACCTGTGGAGCGGGTTTCTATAGAAAGAGAAAGAGGCAGAGGACACCCCACCTGTTTGGCGGAAAACGTGTGTAAACACAACGTGGAGTCAATGCCGAACCTCCCTGTCAGTAAAAAGTCAAGTGTGAGCTACCCGACACCTAATTGATACAAATAAGAGGGGGAATCCAAGACACACAGGACAATTGCCATGTGAGCAGAGTCCTGGGACTTTTCAACAGGTCCCTGAGTCCACCTAGTACACTAGAAGGCTGCCTGTTGGAGGGAAACGAGGCACAGAAGGAGGACACAGAGAAAAAGAAATCAGCCAAGTAGCCATATCCAGGACCGTACATACAATCAAACTTAGACAGGGCACCAACTTCATGAAAAACCAAGGAAAAAGGCGATGTGGCTGATTCCCAGATACAGATACAGGGTACATAAAAAAGTAGAGAATTCGCTTGTAGAGTGGTATTCTAGAAAAAGATGAAGAGCCAGAGGACACCAGCCTGTGTGGCGAAAAAACGTGTGTAAACACGAATGTCGAGTCAACTTGTCAAGGGAATGTGTGCCGACACAGGTCTTCCATGACGCGACCATTCCCCCCCCCCCCCTCCCCCACCCCCGATCCATCTCGAGGACATCAGTGAGACCGAATGGGGAATGGAGAGGAGAGAGCTGGACACAGGGCAGAGGCAAGGCGTTCGTAACGGGAGATGATATCCCATGATTGACGGAGAGACCTCTTGGCCCGTCGTCCTTCCTCCGATGCAGGGTGCGATTCCAGGAGTTGAAGGGCGAAGAGACAAACTCCACATCGGCGGGGGGTCGTAGACATCCTTGCCGTAGCAGGCCGTGTGGGGGCATCATCCTCGATGGCCCAGCATGGCCGACCGATTGCATGTCGGGCGGAAGCAGGGAGGAGCCGGTATCATGTCACTGAAAATTGGGGGGAGCGGTACACACCAGTGGAGGTGAGACAGGGTAAATATATGAGGCAATATAGCCAATATACATGGGACACCCAAGTAAGACAATATCCATGACTACGCCAAGTAGCAATGATAACAAGGAAAGTCAAGTACAGCCACCCACACCGTAGACCATAAACACCAGGGCTTCGACAAGCCCCTTAGCAAGACCCAACCCTGGTGAACAGGTCCATAATCCATTTGGGGAAAAGAGACCCCCGTTCAAAATACCTGAGAAGCCTCTGTATGAGCGGAGGTAGGAAGGGGCGCAGCGGTGATGGGTCAGGTATGGCCGGCAGTAGAGCGGGCACAAGCTGGAAGGAAAATGTCAAGTGTGAGCTGCCCAACAGTACTCTATCAGTAGAAATAGGGGGGGGGGGGGAGGGAATCCAATACACATAGGACAATCGTCACTTTGGGCAGAGTCCTAGGACTTTTCAACAGGTCCCTGAGTCCACCTAGTATACTAGAAGGCCGCCTGTAGGGCGGAAACTAGGCACAGAAGGAGGACACAAGGAATAGGAAACAGCCAAATAGCCATATCAAGGTACAGTTAGTCAAAGGGCATAACATGTAGACAGGGCTCCAACAATATCAATAAACAAGGAAAAAGGCTATGTGGCCTATTCCTTGATACAGATAAATGGCACAGGGTACATCAAAAGTAGAATAACTGCTTGTAGAGCGGAATTCTAGAAAAGATGAAGGAGCCGAGGACACCAGGAGACCCTCGCCTGTGTGGCGAAAAAATGCGTGTAAACACGAATATTGAGTCAACTTGTCAAGCTGAAGCCTGTGTGGCGAAAAAACCTGTGTATATACGAATGTCGAGTCAACTTGTCCAGGTCCAGCCTCCCATGTGAGTGGGGCCCTTACAGTTTCCAGACATCCCCCCCCCCCCCCTCCCCTCCCCCTATGCTCAAGTAAACACAGGCAGGGGAAGAACAGAAACCTGTAAAATGTAAAAGAAAAGCGAGAATATTAACAAGAATGACGAGACCGAGACCTTCAAGTAAGTTGAGACAAGAGGAGAAGAAGGAAAGGTGCTGTATGGACCATCCCAACTGCGGTCAGCCCAAGGCAAAAAGCCGATTAGCTTAGTTACACAAAACATAAAGGCGAGAATTTTAACAAGAGCGTATAAGACCATAACCACCAAGTCAGTAGAGACAAGAGGAAAATAGAAGGAAAGGACCTGTGTGGCCCATTCCGACTTGGTCTGCTCAAGATAAAAAACAGGCCTAGCTTTGTTACACAAAATACAGAAAAAGATACAACACTCAATCCCTGAGTGAAAGAACCTAGTAACAAAGCTAAACACTGCCCGAAAAACCCCACAATTACGTTAAAGGAAAAATAAAATAAAAGTTAGGGCAAGTGAGCGACTGACACTGTTGCCAGAACCACGTATCCTCGAGTCAAGTAGGCCCGGGGAAACTAAAAGGAACTGACGAAAGTGTGAACCAGGCGACGAATTACAAGGCCACCAACTATGGACATGTTGAAAAACAAGTCAGAAGGGCTTATAGGTGAGTTGAGACCAAAGCAGCATGTTTGAAAGAGCATAAAGGCTCTGTGCCCTATGCTCTCCCAAAAGCAGAATCCGGAGAAACTTCATGCTCAAGTCTTGTAAAACTTCGACACGCAGTCATACGAAAAACAAAATAAAACAAAAGCCACTCAAAAAAGGGAAAAGAAAAACAATGTATCACGCGGGAAGCATATATCCCCCCCCCCCCCAAAGTTACGTTAAGGGTTATTAAAGTGAACATTAACCCGAAAAACGAGGGTAGAATCGTACAATCAACGACTGCTACGCGGTGCTGAGGACCAACCACCCTCTAACTAAACACGTCTCCAGCACTCCGCGCACACCCAAAAACACGACATAAATCCGTAAAGTGCTGCCTACATCACTGAAACGTCCTTCTAAAACCTCAACAGCCCGAAAAGGTTCACACTCACTTAGTTGAGGCGAAGGGGCAGGCAAAATCAGGCACTCGCGAAACACAGACAAAAAAGGCGTGTGCCATCGACGGTGGGCGCGAAGAGACTGATACTGTTACATGTACTAGTGCAGGCTCATAGAAAATGGAGCATGGCTAAGAGGAGAGCAGCTAGATTAAATGGGTAACTATAGCTTCTTTCTCTCCTTCGCTTTCTCTTCCTTCTTTAGTCGTCTCGGAGTGTGTACAACGTGCCTAGTAGTGAATTGAGGTGCAACTCTAGAGATTATTAGTACTTCGTGTGAGTACCGGTAAATCGGCCCGCTGTGGTAGCGGATTAGATCTTAAGCCCTACGTTGGAAACGTAGAGACTGCTACTAAATAGTATTACTTGAAAGGGAAAATATTATTCATTGGTCTAATTATTTGTGTGTTATGTGCCAAATTTGATTATTGTTATTTCAATTATACCTTGGAAGGTGCATATCACAGACAAACAAGTATAAAATCTTATACACACACCCTAACATGCAACTACCACAAACACACACACACACACACACACACACACGCACACACACACACACACACACACACACATGTAATCGTAACTATCTTGTAATACATAACTATCATAGACCTTGGAGCTGAAATGACATTGTCTTTGATACGCAGCTTCTTGATAAGATTAGTTAATTAATGTAAACGACCATATTACTTGTTGGTGGAACTGGCTCACTTAACACAGAGGAGAGGTGTAGAGTTTTTATGTTCGAGATAGGTAAATATAGATATAGATATGTTCGAGATAGGTAAATATAGATATAGTATAATAAGATAAAGCGTGGGGAAGGGGGAAGGGGAGAGAGAGGTGGGGGAAGGGGGAAGCAATTTGATAGTGATAGTGTTCTGCAATAAATAAACTGGTTGTATTGACATCACACCGAGGGTCATTGTTCATGTATATAATTGTTTTAGTTACATTATAGTCATGGATTTCAAAGTCGATGTTTTGATGTTTAAGGCTTATCAAATACTGTTGGAATTATGTGATTATTCATGTGTGATTCAGCTGAGGAATTTGTAAATTATATTGTATTGGATATCAAAATACAGTAATACTGAACTAGTGGTAATAAACTCGATGCAAAAGACTGCTTCAAAAATATTAGCACATGAGAGGGGAAAATACAAACCTGGATTGCAATTGTGTTGGTTATCAAGTACATAACATTGTTTACCGTATCTAAGATATCTTCCACTGATAACGTTAGCTCTTTGAAGATTATGGAGCATTATGACAGTTTATTCTGGCTATCATTAGACGATATTATGCAGTTTATGAAGGATATGTGAAAGCTATAGCGGTAAAGACTATCTTAATTATCCCTCTGGATTCCATATACCTTTCCTAATCTTAATAAAGCCCTCAAATAATAGCCGCGTTACACCGTCAGAATGTGCCATCATTGTCAAAGGTTACTTAAGTAATGGTATGATGTGGTAGGGGTAACTTTAATGTATAGATTTCCATTTCATGTACAAGCAATATACTTCTTATATTGTGTTGCAGAGGCAAGGAACAAGGCAAACATATACATATAAATGGTGTGGTAAAAATCAAATATACTTTTGGTTCCTGTCGCCATATTATGAACAATAAATACTGTCCTGCAAAGTTTTCATGGAACTGTTTTTATAAACCTTTGACAGCCGAGACCAATATATAATTAGTAATGATATTCCATTAATCACCTTAATACATTTTCTTCTCCTGTAATTACGGGAAGTGAGTCAGGAATGAATAAATCATTTACAATTACACTCGGCAATGTCCTATTGTTATATTATAGCTCATTCACTACTACGATGATTATTATTCCTTAACCCCTTCTGTACCGGCGAAGTTGTTTTAATTTCCTTCTAGCTCTATTTCGACGATGTTGTGCAGTTTAAGAAGGATCTGTGGCAGTCAAACACGTTAAGTAAGATAGATCGAAGCATGTTAATTGATGGAGGCCCATTTTAAACTGAATAAAATCGTCTAATAGTCGCCATAATATAGTAAACAATAGGTCGCCGCTACAGAAGGGCTTAAGACAAATACAAGGTCACTCATCTGGTCGTACCTATATACATAATATAAGTATACTGATGTATGTCACCACACCCACATACAGTACAGTACAGTACATACACAAATAACATAAACATTTATACATTTACAAGTAGGTTGTTATCAAACACATTATATAGTTTATTGTCCGTTAGGTATTTTTAGGAGTTTTGGTTTGCTTAAATGCATAATTTATGGCAAATAATACAAACAATATGGTGCAATACGGCCATGATACAAGTTCTAAGATAGATAAACAATTCAATCATTTATATATTGCTTTACTAAAATTGCAGGTCAATGTATTTTTAAAGTATCTTTAAATGATGTAAATAGCTGAAGGACAAAGTGTCAAGATTATTACTGTAATATAATATATATTAAGAATTGTTCAAGTCTAGTCTATAAGCTACACAGTCACACTTTCCAGTAATTATGTATCGTAATTCGTATATTAATTATGAATGACAATCGTATTATATACAGTAATATTTTGAAAACAATCATCCAATAAATAATGACGAAATGCGTATCGTACTAAGATAATGAATGTATTCACCAGGCACCAAAACACGTTAAACAGGATCATGATGGCTTAAGTCAGTCATAGATACTACACACACACACACACACACACACACAAGCTTAACACTCACGACAACAACATGAGATATATATACTGTACATTTATTTATTTATTTATTTATTTATTTTGTTAATCTTCTCTTCTTGAGTGAGAATATCTTAAGTTTTTTAAGTCTTACATCATATGTTTTGTTTTTCAGAGTTGGGATTAGTTTGGTCGCTCTCTTTGTAGAAGTGGGGTTGCACCTTACTTCTAGTGGACAAATATTTATCTAAAATCACATGAAGGCTGGAAATGCGAAACATTATATGTGGATGAAACTGTCATTACTTGCACATCCTTTGGCATGCAGATAATTACGAAATACAGTATGCTTGCAACACTGGACAATAAATTCAAGGGGGGTACAATTTGTACGGACCATCACTCAGGGGGTGATGGACCATACAGACCACCAACAAATTGCTTACAGCTTAAATGGACACTTAGACATATATTATTTTAGCTCTTAAACTTAAATAGTAAAATACCCTACTGTAATTGGATAAAATATTTGGCTGGAGGCAAAGTATTAAGCAAATAATACTGTAAATAATCATATAAAGAAAAAGAAGGCATATATTATCTGAAATTACTTCTGCTGGCTATATAATTGCATGGATGGATGTATAAGTCATGTTAAAAGATCTTTAACAGTCCCAGGGGTACCCTACCATACATTGAAATTTCCATGTACGGAACAAAACCTACACTAGGTTTTGGGGAAAACATTTGGGGAAATTTTATTAACAGAAATAAGGTTTCCAAATCTGGCCTATAACATGCCTTAGTGCTTATAGTCACTCTACTTACCCATATCTCTGTGATCTACAATACATTAAGATTATCACACATATACATGCAAAGGCATAACATTACATCATAAATGACAAAAAACAATATAATGACCTCACATACTCATAGGTATACAATAGGGTAGTGATTGAGAGAGTGAGAGTGAGAGTTTGGACGGAGATATGGATAGGCGACGAGCAGGGAGGTCTTGGGAAGGGAAGAGGATGTGTAGATCAGATTTTTACCCTGAATTGTGTTGTGGAGAAATATCTGGAGAAGAAACAAAAGGTGTATGTTGCCTTTATGGACTTGGAGAAGGCTTATGACAGAGTGGATAGAGAAGGTTTGTGGAAAGTACTTAGAATATACAGAGTAGATGGCAAGTTGCTGAAAGCAGTGAAGAGCATGTATGAGGGTGCAAAGGCGGCAGTACGTGTGGAGAGTGAGCAGAGTGAGTTCTTTGACCTGAATGTTGGTTTGAAACAGGGGTGTGTGATGTACCCGTGGTTGTTTACTGTATATATGGATGGAGTCATGAAAGAAATACTATCAAGAGCAGTGGAGGTTTGTGTATCGCTGAAATGGGAGGGAATTGAGTGGAAGCTACCTATACTGCTGTTTGCGGATGATACAGTTCTGATGAGTGATAATGAATGGGAGTTGCAGGGTCTGGTAAATAAGTTTGGAACAGTGTGCGAAAAACGGAATTTGAAGGTAAATGCGGGGAAGAGCAAGGTTATGGTCTTCGAAAGGGGTGAAGTCACAGAGTGTGAGGTAAAGCTGAACGGTCAGGCTATGGAGATCGTCAACTCTTTTAAGTATCTGAGCAGTGTGTTGAGTAAAGATGGGACTATGGATGAAGAAGTGCGGGAGAGGGTACAACAGGGGAAGAGGGTTGTAGGAACGCTGAAAGCAGTAACAAGAAATAGGGTGGTCAGTATGGAAGTGAAGAAGTCCTTGTATGACAGTGTGGTAATCCCGACACTGACTTACGGAAGCGAAGCATGGACGTTGGTTGAGACACTCAGACCAAGAGTGAGAGCAGTGGAAATCAATTACCTAAGAAGTGTGTGCGGAGTTACATGGAGGGATAGACAAACTAATGAAGAAGTAAGAAGGAGGTGTGGTGTGGAGGTAGATGTGCTGGAAAGTGAAAAGGAACAACTTGAGATGGTTCGGCCATATGGAACGTATGGAAAGCAAGAGAATGACTAAGAGGGTGTACGAGAGCGAGGTGGTGGGACAGAGAGGGAGAGGTAGACCGAATGAGAGGTGGAAGGATGGAGTGAGGAATTATATGAACGAAGGCGGTGTTGGTTGGGGGGAGGGGCATCAACTGACCGGGGACAGAGGTGCATGGGGGTGGTTCGTTCGTGGCCACCCCTTCGCGGAACACGGCGTCAGGCAATAGATAGATAGACATACTCATTTCAATGCTCCGTCTGGCGTCACTCAGTCTGCCGATTGCTATGCATGCAGTGTTGCCAGTGCTACCAGGATTTTCTACACCTAACTTCTAGCGATTTAGGGCTGTCGCACGGTACATCACCAAGTACGGTCCAACCCCACCTGACCTACTCTCTCCATCCTTTCAATGTCTTTTATTAGATATTGCGACCAGAACTGCACACCTTATTCAAGGTGCGATCTTACTAGGCTCTTGTAGAGAGGCATCATTATATCTTCACTCATATATTTGAAGGTCCTCTTGATGTAACTTAACATTCTATTGGCCTTATTCCTTGCTGCTGCGCATTGGTCTGATGATTTCAGGTTGTCTGTAATGATTATACCGAGACCTTTGGCCTTTGGAACTTTATTTATATTTTGGTCAAAGAGGCTGTATTCATAGTTCTTGTTTGAGTTGCCACATTGAATTAATTGGCATTTATCAATGTTGAAAAGCATTTGCCGCTTTACGGACTATTTTTAATTTTGTGTTTATGCCCGGTTTAAAGTTGATACGATCTTCTTCGTTTAATGTGGTGTTTCCTATGTTAGTGTCATCAGCAAATTTGGAGATGTAATTATTGATCCCGATGTCTAGGTCATTTATATACATTTTGAAAAGCACGAGACCCCGCATCGATCCCTGGTGTACACCGCTGGTCACTGGTATCCAGTCGGATTCTGTTCCATTTATAACTACTCTCTGTCGTCTGTTCGTTAACCAGTCCTCGATCGGAGAGAGAGAGAGGGAGAGATATATATATATATATATAGAGAGAGAGAGGCCCTGGAAGCAATTAAAGCTTTAAAATATTTAAGTATATGAGACAGGCCACTATATATCGGGAATATAAATGACCCGATTATTGGCTTGTTCTATAAAACTGTTTCATTACTTGCACCTATGGCCATTTATCTTCAATTATAAGATACTTTTCAATAGTCTTAAGGGGAAATGGGTCGTTTTTCTGTACCCCTTTCTCCCTCGTGCTTATTCCCACTAGTTTTAAAATTTTAAGACGTTCGGCCCATGAGTTTGGCGATCCATTTCATTGTCAATTTTATGACCAATCGTGCCATTTAGGTATCGAATTTTTCCTGGCGAGCGATAGCGAACCTGTAATTATTAGATAAACCGGCCCTAGGCCGGGACATTTTTCTACCGAAAAATGTATACATTTATCTTGAGGAGGGGCCTAGGGGGTATATCCTAAGTTGAAGGGAGGTCTAGGGAGAAAACTAAACATTAAATAAATAAATGAATTAATAGAAGAAAACAAATCAGCCACTTGTCCCTTAACCCTTTTTAAGATCCGGTTACGCATTTCTTTTCGGTTTTCTGGCTATCATTTGACAATGTTATGCAGCTTAGGAAGTATGTGTGAGAATTATATGGGTAAAGACTTTCTTAATTAACCCTCTGACTTTCATATACCCTTCCTAATCTGAATAAAATTGTCTCCTAATAGCCAGAAAACAATAAAGAAATGCGTAATCGGATGTTGAAAGGGTTAAGTTCTCAGTTTCAGGTTATCTGTCTCCTCAACCTTAATGGGGATTTATTTGTTTATTTAACTACCGGTATATATTATTATTTTTGTATTTTCCTCCCTGGACTTCCATCAAGGTTAAAAAAAAAAAAAAAAATTAGACCTTCCTTCAAGATAAATTTGTACATTTTTCGATATACAAATGTCCCGACAAAAGGACGGTTACTCTTCAAATTACAGGCCTGCTATCCCTCGCCAGGAAAAAATTGATATACAAATGGCACGAAAGGTATTAGATTTGACAGCGAAATAGGGCGAAAAGTCTTAAAATCGACAAAATAATGGTCCGAACGTCTTAAAATCTGGAAACTAACGGGGTTAGTCATGAGGGACAAGGGGGATAGAAAAATAGACTATCTCCCCTTAACCTTTTCAATCAGATGACGCTAATGTTTACTTCTATATTGGTAATTTCATGCGATTCATTATATTGAAGATGGATATGTCAGATTTAGAGGGTTGATTGAGGTAGTTTTTTACAGGAAAAGCAAGGTTATGGTCTTTGAAAAGAGTGCAGCCATAGAGTGTGAGGTGAGGTTGAATGGTCAGGCTATGGAGAATGTCAGCTCATTTACATATTTGGGCAGTGTGTTGAGTAAAGTATTGATGAAGAAGTGCGGGAGAGGGTGCAACAGGGGGAGAGGGTTGCAGAAACGCTGAAAGCAATAACAAGAAATAGGGTGGTCAGCATGGAAGTAAAGATCGCGAAGTCCTTTCATGACAGTGTGGTATTCCCAACATTGACTTACGGGAGTGAAGCATGGACGTTGGTGGAGAGACTCAAACCAAGAGTGAGAGGGGTGGAAATGAGTTACTTGAGAAGTGCGTGCAGAGTTACATGGAGGGATAGACAAACGAATGAGGAAGTATGTGAGAGGTGTGGTTTGGATGTAGATGTGCTGAAAAGTGTGAAAAGGAACACTTTGAGATAGTTCGGCCATGTGGAACATATGTGAAGTGAGCGAATGACTAAGAGAGTGTACGAGAGTGAGTTGGAAGGACAGAGAGCGAGAGGTAGACCGATTGAGAGGTGTGTTATTCCCCCACCCAATCCATCTACCTGTCAATATGAAGAATTCACACACACACACAAACACACACCTACATACTGTATATATATATATGTATTAATATATACCGGTACATAAAAAGAATAGAAAAAAGGTGTCATATGATTGAAAAGGCGAAATGTTGAATTGTTCATTATTTTTAGCGTGACACACTACTTATTGTGGCCTTATATTTAAATCATTGTGCCACCACTGACTGGTCACAGTGACACTGTATTGTGTTAATGGAACTACAGTAATGTAAATCCGACATCAATTAAATTATTTCATTTTTAAGTTTATGCGTTGGTACTTCATTACACAACCCAACGGATATTACACCCATTAACACCAGCACTTTAGGTCAGGGTTTTTTAGGGTTAACTTTTATCTGAGGCCATCATTGGGTTTATAGTATATGGATATTTTCATCAAAGAAATTCCATGTGACATAATACAATATTCATCCGGCATCTTAACCCCTTCTGTACCGGCAACGTCTTTTTTATACTATTCTGTCTATATTTAGAGGATTTTTTGCGGGTTAAAAAGGATCTGTGGTAGTAAAAAGGGGTAAGTGAGATACTTCCAAGCCTGTTTATTGCTGAAGCCCCTTTTTAACTGAATAAAATAATCTAATAGTAGGCAGAATAAAGTTAAAAGACGTCGATGGTACAGAGAGGGTTAACCTGCCGATAATTGATAGAATTTAAAATAATATAAGACATGAAGACATATGAATAAAAGGCAATAATGGAGAAGATGTAATAAACAACATTGGAGAAAGTAAATTAAATTCTATGAAAATTCATATCTGATGAATGCTAGAGGAATTAACTCCGGAACAGCGAGGAGACTCTTAAGAGGTTTTACTGGGTGAAGGCGATGTGTCTCTTAAGATCCAAGGCCTAAAATAAGCCTTTTAAAAGACCCCAGTGGCACTCAAAACAAAGGAATAAGTGATTAAGTGAGATAATTGCACTCTACCTCTTATCACTCCACACTTCCTCTCCCCCCCCCCCCCCTTAAATTATCACCTATTTTTCCTCTTATTCCCATGGTTATCGGTTTACTTAACACGCCAATATCTCCCATCCGGTTTCAAGGTCATCTGGGATGCATATAGAGAGCGTGGCAAGAGAAAGACAGCAAGAGAGAGATATCAGTCTGGCTTCAGGCCTCGAAGAGGGAGGGTGTATGTCTCGGGCGCCTATCACCTCATGACTGGATCAGTTGGCAATAATTTGTCTTTTTCACACCCCAAATACTATTCCCACTTGTTTTATTGCTTTTAAATGTTAATATTTTCATATTAAATGTAAAATAGGCACATATGAATAAGTGATAACGATATTTATCGAGATAATGATGATTTTAGGCAGGAATGAACCCAAATATGCGGGCAATTTTAAAAACCAATGGCGTGCCGTTGCCGGGTTAAGGGGGGATGGGCGTAGTTATTTGCTCATGTATGTATCATTTTAGCATTAGATTGGTTTCCTCCCTGGACCTCCTTCAAGCTTAAAACAAGCAAACACATGCCCAAGACCCTCCTTCAAGATAAATTTGTAAACAAAAATATAGTCAAAATTTCCCGCCCGAAGGCCAATTCCTCTTAAATTACAGTCTCGGTATCGCTCGCCAGGAAAAAATCGACACCTACATAGCAAGAAAACTCTTAATATTGACTTTGAAATGTGGCGAAAGGTCTTAAAATCGTCAAACTAATAAGGCAAATGTCTTAAAATCTGAAATCTTTTAGGGCTAAACATGAGGAAGAATGGGGAGCAGAAAAACGCCCCAACTTCCATTAATGACGTTGGTCATTAAGAGGAAAGAGGAAGAGAGTAGGAAAAGTTTTAATGTGTGGGGTAAAAAAAACGAAGCTAAAGATATTGGGAAGAGTTTAGAGAAGGAAGAGGTGGTGGTGGAGATGATGATGATGATGAGATGGTTAGGGTTAGGATGGATGGGGAGGAGGAAGAGGGTTGGAGAATAAGAAGGAGGCGAATATGGCGAGAGACGTTGAAGGAGTGTAATATAAACTAAGTGGGAAGGGGAGATGGTGTTACGATCCAGGTTCTCAAAGACACAGGGCTCTTCAACATTGGACTAGATAATGGCAAAATGCAACAACGGTAACACTAGATCCAACCCCTGCCTTACACACTGGAAAACAAAACACCATTACCGCCCTGAGTCGTGCCTGGACAACGAGGTATCCTATGACTCGGTAACTGGTGCACACACACTAGGCTGACGCTCGATGAAACAGCCTATTCTCAAACAGTAAAAGATTACTCGATTATGTTACACAAAGAAAAGATAGTTAACGTGATTAATTAACGTTACGGTAGATACTCAAATAACTGGCACTCCTGTATTAAAGAAAGTGCAATGCTAGTCCTGCAACATCAACTGGAAACTTCTGAAATAAGTCTGATGCTGGGAAGATGTTCGTAAAGAATCTTGAACAATTATAATGCAGAATACGGGTCACAATAAATGCTAGGACATATAGTAATAATAGGCAGGCGAATAATAAAGACTGCGCAAAGGTAGTATGCTCGACAACTAAAGAAATGCTTCGTGACACAACGCAACAGCCTACTAGGGTTGTGCAACTCAACAACAACCTCGGCTCAAAAGTGCAGTGAATAATAATGCTGCATACATATAATAATGGGGCTTATCTCTAACCAGTGTCTGCTCAGTTAATAAAGTCTAGCTGGAGTATCAAGGCAGGGCAACAATGGGCGAGCATGCGGCTCGTAGCCTAACGTTGTCCGAAGGTGGTATAATGAAGATTACGTTATATGATGGGGATGCTCTCTTGATAAATCTAGGTCTCTAGTACCTAGCTCTATCCTGGCGATCCCTCAGAAGTCAACACAAAGAGGCAGCACTATGTTGTGAGGGATAGGCTATGGCCCTCTCACACCACAGCGCTGTGCTCGCAAAGTAAACCCACCCGAAGACAACTTAGGCTCCCACAGTACCTGTCGATGTCGTGCAGGGCTTAGCTAACACTGCACACATCGGAGACAACGACACAGTAACCTTACCCCTAGTCTAGCTTTAGAAAACCAAGAAGAATCACTCAACACCCTGCAAGGGAGACATATACCGGTCTACAACCTTCCCGAGAGAGGACACATACGGAAAAGTCCGTCTCTCAAAACCTCATACATGGAAATATCTGAGAGCTTCGTGTACAATATGACTGGTCGACGGTGAACGTCTATGCTGAAACCAGAAGGGATGTTGAGTTTAATAAAGATTAGAGAATGAGAAAGGAGAAGTCGAGAGAGAGAAATAGTATGCAAAGTGGCGAGTATGGGGGACAGAATTGCAAAGGATGTAGGCGATACGCGTGTCAGGCAAGCTCTGAGCTGGTAAAGAACACGAGGCCGCGACGGGAAGGGACTAGTTGACCACACGGCCGCCAACGCCGTCAGCGCCCAAGCGAGCCGCGTCATAGCTCACCCCGCTGCCAGGTGTACTCCATCACCCTCTCTCGCTCGCCTCCCACACAAGCAACATTTATATTATAGCGAATATAAAATATAAGGCGCGGTCACAGACCAAAACAAAGACCATTTCTAGACTGTCTGTGGCAACACGACACTAATGAAATAAAGCAGATCATTCTAGGATAACTGTAGCCCATCCCCCCATCCTGTCGAGCGCTAGCGAGCTGCAATGCCCCACGTAACCATTCTGCTAACGCCGGGAGGCGTCACACCCCCCCCAAGATATGGGACACTCCACCATGAGCCCATATCTGAACAGGCAGAATGTCGCTAGAATCTACCACTCCTAACCACTCCGCCACTCATGGAATGCAAGCTCAGGCTCCTCAAAAAAAAATACAACAACATTTTTATATAAAAAAATCTTATCACCCTTCCCAAATATAATACATTAATTCATAACATTGTGCTCCCAGAGCGAGCTTTAAGAAGCACAGCCTACTGAGGGAAAATCATCTGCACTCAGTACTCAGCTACAATATTATCTTAAAATTAATTATTAAAAAGAAAGAGTTTTTATTTAATTTTTCAGATTTTATTTTAATGTTGTTTATGGCGGCTACTATATATGTAGCCTAATTTTCTTCTAATCAAAGCCAACAACTCCTGCCCTGCGACCCTACGCTGATGCTACACACGCAAGCCAACAAGCACCAGCGCAAAAATACACCGCGAGCCAAGACAGGAGGCTATACCAACATACTGTGGTAGCCTACCCCCGATCCTCCACCCGCGACAAACAGTCCGCAATCACATTCTCACAACCGGCAATATGGCGAATGTCTAAGTTGTACTCTTGCAACATGAGCGACCATCTGGTCAGCCTCATATTCCGGTTGTGGAATTGATTGAGGAATTTAAGCGGGTGGTGGTCGGTATACACTACCACGACTGGCCCATAGGCAGGAACATAGACCTCAAAGTGTCTGAGCGCTAACACGATTGCCAGCAGTTCCTTTTCAACAACCGAATAGTTTTTCTGTGCTGAATTAAATTTATTTGAAAAGAAACTGACTGGATGCTCAAGACCTTCCTCGTCTGTCTGCAAAAGTACGGCACCAGCCCCTACTCCGCTGGCATTAGTCGCCAACTGAAATGGTCGTTCAAAGTCCGGGGCCCTGAGGATAGGGTGAGTGCATAAAAGGTGTTTAACTACTCGAAACGCTTGCTCACACTCAGGTGCCCAGCGGAACTTTTTATCTTTGACTAGTAGATCTGTCAAAGGAGCTAACACAGTAGAATAGCCTCTTATAAAGCGGCGGTAATACCCAATCATGCCCAAAAATCTCATGATCTGCCGCTTGGTGGTCGGCCTGGGGAACAAGTCGATAGCCTGTATCTTCTGTTGGGGCGGGCTCACCTGACCTAACCCAACCACAAACCCCAGATACTGCACCGTGGCTTGCACAAAGTCACACTTGCCCAGATTAACCACCAAGCCTGCTTTATTAATATGCCTGTAAATCACACAAAATATGTTAGCAATAGAACACAATTTATGCCTGAAAATAATAAAAAAAAATTATGTTAGCAGTATGACACAGTTAAACCCTGAAAATCACTAATGGACTAGAAATTTGTTACAAAATTTACTGGAAAAAAAAAAGTGGGAGAGGGTTAATGTAGCCTAGTGAGAAAACTGGAAAACAGTATACAGTACAGTAACAACAAATATTTGATAGCAATATGGTACAATTAATGCCTGTAAATCACAAAAATAATATGTTAATCACAAAAAGAATATTATGCCTGTAAATCACAAAAAATATGTTAGCAATAGAACACAATTTATGCCTGAAAAAAAAAATTATGTTAGCAGTATGACACAGTTAAAGCCTGAAAATTCCAAATGGACTAGTAATTTGTTACAAAATGTACTAGAAAAAAAAGTGGGAGAGGGTTAATTTAGCCTAGTGAGAAAACTGGAAAGCAGTATACAGCACAGTAACAACAAATATTGGTTAGCAATATGGTACAATTAATGCCTGTAAATCACAAAAAGAATATGTTAGTAATAGAACACAATTGTATGCCTGAAAATAAACATAAAATTATGTTAGCAGTATGACACAGTTAGGCTAAAGCCTGTATATTAGTTTATACAGTGGTCGACACAATAATAATAATAATGGAGTTAGTAATATCCCTGGCAAGAGTGTGAGAGTCCTATTATGGTGACAAATATCTGAAATGAGATTAATAAATAGGCTATCAAAAAGTATTACAGTAACTAAATTATTCTAACCCAATATTAAAACTATCTTGACAAATGTTAGTGTGTGCGATTTATATAGATAACCAAGATAAACAGTTCCTCTAGATTACAGTACAGTATTGGCTAGACTTTGATATATAAAATACAAGAAGAGGGTTTGTTTATGCATACACAGGTGGCGCTGGTATCGGCGGCGTCTCTACTAACTTGACAAATAGAATTTTGAAAAACAAACGTTTATCAGTCAAAACTACAGTACAATGTCATGCAAGATAACTACTGGGTGGTTTGCTAAGCACTTAACTACAGTGAGGGCTAAAATATCTACAATAAGTGCTAGAACTTTATAATATGAAACAAGCAAGTAGTTTGTTTACTTTAGAGCGTCGGTCGTCACAAACCGGTACAAATGTAAACAAAAGCAGTCTCGATAAACAAACGTTTATCAGTAAAAAACACAGCAAAATTACATGCAAAGCAACTACAGGGCGTTAAGCTAGAGCTTAGCTACAGCTCATGCAAACAAATAAGGGGATGAGTAATGGAGTACTCAAGTTATGGTCAGATTTCGAGCAGCGAGATCGAAGTGCTGTTAGAAGTTAGAAGTAGAAGTTACTGACGGGCCCGCTCGTAAGGCGTTAAATTACTATGAAATTAATTATAATCTTTAACAATCGATAAATCTCTACAATTCCTTAAAATAGGGAACATAACTTGAATATCGCTAGAAATCATCACATCTTGATGTCGCTAGATGGAAGTGATGGAAGTGATTCGCTGGATCTAGCGGTAGCCGGTGCATTGGCAACATTGTACCAAGACCATTTATTCTGTTATAATGAACAAGGTCAGATTTCGGAACTATTACAATTATTTAAAAGTTCAGATATCATCAGATTGGTTTGGAAGTCGATGTACACAATTTCAGTTCCATTAGTTTAAAAAACATTCACATACTATGGTACTTAGAGGGTTTAATAAAGAAGCATGCCTTTCCCCGACATCGTACAAGCAAACGCACGCTTTAAAATGTAATATTTTACATTTGTGTATATCTTCTATTGATATCGTGAAAATATTCGCATGTTTGCAAATAGCTGTGAATGGAAATGCGAATACGAATACGAATACGAATATTGAAAAACATGCGAATATTCGCACATACGAATACAAAACGAATATTCGGTCCATCTCTAATATATATATATATATATATATATATATATATATATATATATATACTGTATACTGTATATACTAATAAAGTGGCCGAACCCACTAACAATCTGCTCCCTCTACATGTAGGTGAGGCATAAATTCTTGTAATAAATATTAGTCGACACACTCCCAATAGTCTCACCACCAACATTACCAACACGCTTATTGCAAGTAAATCACGACATTTTCTCTTGGGGATACAATAATGTCTCGTTAGAATTATCCAAATTACCGCCATTACCAGATTATACCAGATTATTCCCAAGGTCGAGTCGTGAGGCAAGACAGCGACAGTGGCAATGGCAAAATAATTCATGCAATTATTCGTTTGTATTGATGTATTTCAAGCACGTCATTATTATTAGCAAACTATATGTTGGAGGCGAATGTATTTATTATTTATATAAAACAGTGGCAATTGTTTACATTATCACCATCAGTATATATGTTGGAGGCGAATGTATTTATTATTTATATAAAACAGTGGCAATTGTTTATTATTTATATAAAACAGTGGCAATTGTTTACATTATCACCATCAGTATATATGTTGGAGGCGAATGTATTTATTATTTATATAAATCAGTGGCAATTGTTTACATTATCACCATCAGTATATATGTAAAACAGTGACCGGTGTCACTGAGGGTGAAAACCAGATAGATAGATAGAATACACAAGGTAGAATAGACAAGGTAGATGTAGAACAGACAATTGGGTTAAAAGACAGACAGACAGATATAAAGGACGTGTGGTATGTGAACCTGTATGTAAACAGGTAAACAGGGTAACACAGCAGACAGTAAGGGGAGGTTTACACTTGAGCCATTTTTCTGGACACCTTTCTCCCTCATGCTTAGCCCCACCGCTTCTGAGATTTGTTGGCGTTTGCCCTATTAGTTTGGCGATTTGAAGAACTTTCGCCCCATTTATGTCAATTTGATGACCTTTCGTGCCATTTAGGTGTCGATTTTTCCGGCCGAGCGATAGCGAGCTTGTAATTTACGAGGAACTGGACTTTGGCTGGGACATTTTTCTATCGAAAAAGTACAAAAATATCTTGAAGGGTGATCCTGCGGTTGTTATTTTAAGTTTGATGGAGGTCTAGGGAGCAAACTAAATACAACATTAAAAGATCCATATATGAGCAAATACATACGCCCAGGTGGGGAAGTAGATAGGAGGGTTCAGGAAATGTAATTGTTACAAATAAAGAGATCAATAAGTTTCAATAATATGCAAAGTAGTAATTGTAGTAGCATTGATTGATGCTTCTCAATGCTTGTGTGTTTGCTTCTTGTGGGCAAACTGTTATACGTGTTCTTCTCCTGTCACCTCTTTTTCTTTTCTCGTGTATTTTGCTGATCCTCCCTATCCCTTGTGGGAGTAAGGGTTGGCTACTGACTGCATGTAATCATTTAACTACAACAAATATAATAAATCGTAATAGTAAAGAGGTATTACACTTATGAATATCGGTCAAATATGTATGATGTTCAATATATCAGTATAATTAATCAGCTGTTTATATATATTAAACAATCATAATGGAAAACAGTATTCTGATACATTGTGTTTTAAGCAAGTGTCACACGAGCGGTTTTTCCGGCAATTTTCAATCAGCAAGTTTTTTCTCGTGGTATTTTGAGGTTCTTTCACATTGGAATCCTAATGTAGACTCAGGGTCGATTATGTAAGGCATAGGTGACTGATTTATGATATAACATAAATGTTGAAGATGCCAGACTACAATTGCCCGTAAAATTTGGCGAAAAAACGCTAGTGTGACACCGCCTTCAGTGTGCGCGTTGCCGACTAAACTACAGTAACCTGGCGTTCAGAAAGACCTCAAAGATCTCCGGTCTAAACTATAAGCTCGACCCTGGGCGACTAGTTTCAAGGGATTGTGAGTGTACCAAAACACGATTTGACTGAACTTGATATGATAATTTGTATTGGATTAAGGTGAGATGGGTCGTTTTTTCTGGTCCTCCTCCTTCCTCATGTTTAGCCCCATTTATATTCAGATTTTAAGACGTTTGTTCCATTA
This sequence comes from Paralithodes platypus, assembly GCA_032716605.1. Lineage (NCBI taxonomy): Eukaryota > Metazoa > Arthropoda > Malacostraca > Decapoda > Lithodidae > Paralithodes > Paralithodes platypus. The sequence continues at coordinate 31,570,828 of CM064540.1, forward strand.
GTGTGTCGATTGTTAAACCTTTCGTCCCATTTCTATATCGATATCAAGACTTTTCGTGCCATTTAGGTGTCGATTTTTTGCTAGGGCTTAAGGTCTAATTCCAAACAATACATATACCCAGCAGATCACTTTATTGGGTTAACCCCTTCTGTACCGGCGACGTCCTTATTTATTTTATTCTGGTCACTAATAAGCGATTTTATTCAGTTTAAAAAGGCCACTAACAATTAACTGGCTTCGAACCACCTCACTTAACCCTTTTTTGCTACCACATATCCTTTTTAAACAGTAAACAATCATCTAAATATTGCTAGAACAAAATACAAAATACACAAAATATACATTATGAGCAAATAAATACGCCCATCCCCCCTTTAGCCGGTATCACACGAGAACTTTTTCCCTCAAACCTGATCTGGCAGCTTATGAGGTCAACATTTTAACAATACTGCCACTTAAATTCATCTACTATCGGTCTAGTTTCCGATACCAGTGCAAAATATTCCAGAAATATTGCCAGAAAAATGTTGGTCATCGAATGTTGACTATAAAAGCTCTCGTGTGATACCAGGTTAAGTAATTCAGTCAGTTAGTAGCCAGCCCTTACTCCCACAATGTGTAGGTAGGATCAGCAAGAGACACGAGAAAGGACAACAGAGGTGACAGGAGAAGAACACATATAGCAGTTCGTCCACAGCAAACAAGCACACACACAGTTAGAAGCACCAGTAGGGAGGATCAGCAAGAGACACGAGAAAGGAAAACAGAGGTGACAGGAGAATAACATATAGCTTCGTCCACAACAAACAAGCACACAAACAGTTAGAAGCACCAGTAGGGAGGATCAGCAAGAGCCACGAGAAAGGAAAACAGAGGTGACAGGAGAAGAACACATATAACAGTTCGTCCACAACAAACAAGCACACAAACAGTTAGCAGCACCAGTAGGGAGGATCAGCAAGAGCCACGAGAAAGGAAAACAGAGGTGACAGGAGAAGAACACATATAGCAGTTCGTCCACAGCAAACAAGCACACCTTATTATTCAGAGCAGTGGGTGTCTGTTTAATTTGTTTTTGTTCAGAGCCTAAATTAACCCATTCTGTACCGGCGACGTTTTCATAATTTTACTTTAGCTGTATTTCCACGATTTTGTGCAGTTTAAAAATGATCTGTGGTAGTAAAAGGGGTTAAGTGCGATAGTTCGAAGCGTGTTAATTGCTGGAGGCCTTTTTTAAACTGAATACAATCGTCCAATAGTAACCAGAATCGTCCAATAGTAACCAGAATCGTCCAATAGTAACCAGAATCGTCCAATAGTAACCAGAATCAAGTTACAAGGACGGAGCCGGTACTTAAGGGATTAACCGTTGCTCCTTTATGCTCTGTAACTTCACACTCGCTCTGAACACTTCAACATATTAACCGTTGCTCCTTTATGCTCTGTAACTTCACACTCGCTCTGAACACTTCAACATATTAAACCGTTGCTCCTTTATGCTCTGTAAACTTCACACTCGCTCTGAACACTTCAACATATTAACCGTTGCTCCTTTATGCTCTGTAACTTCACACTCGCTCTGAACACTTCAACATATTAACCGTTGCTCCTTTATGCTCTGTAACTTCACACTCGCTCTGAACACTTCAACATATTAACCGTTGCTCCTTTATGCTCTGTAACTTCACACTCGCTCTGAACACTTCAACATATTAACCGTTGCTCCTTTATGCTCTGTAACTTCACACTCGCTCTGAACACTTCAACATATTAACCGTTGCTCCTTTATGCTCTGTAACTTCACACTCGCTCTGAACACTTCAACATATTAACCGTTGCTCCTTTATGCTCTGTAACTTCACACTCGCTCTGAACACTTCAACATATTAACCGTTGCTCCTTTATGCTCTGTAACTTCACACTCGCTCTGAACACTTCAACATATTAACCGTTGCTCCTTTATGCTCTGTAACTTCACACTCGCTCTGAACACTTCAACATATTAACCGTTGCTCCTTTATGCTCTGTAACTTCACACTCGCTCTCAACACTTCAACATATTAACCGTTGCTCCTTTATGCTCTGTAACTTCACACTCGCTCTGAACACTTCAACATATTAACCGTTGCTCCTTTATGCTCTGTAAATTCACACTCGCTCTGAACACTTCAACATATTAACCGTTGCTCCTTTATGCTCTGTAACTTCACACTCGCTCTGAACACTTCAACATATTAACCGTTGCTCCTTTATGCTCTGTTTACTTCACACTCGCTCTGAACACTTCAACATATTAACCGTTGCTCCTTTATGCTCTGTAACTTCACACTCGCTCTGAACACTTCAACATATTAACCGTTGCTCCTTTATGCTCTGTAACTTCACACTCGCTCTGAACACTTCAACATATTAACCGTTGCTCCTTTATGCTCTGTAACTTCACACTCGCTCTGAACACTTCAACATATTAACCGTTGCTCCTTTATGCTCTGTAACTTCACACTCGCTCTGAACACTTCAACATATTGTGACGCACCCCAGTGCTGGGCAACGCAACCTGATTGTACTCCTTGGTACTCCACTGTACCGCCCGTGATCTGGCTACCGTCAGCCGCTATGTATATTGAGTGTGACAACTTATAACTATGTTCTTTGTATCTCTGCAAAGGTCTCGTCATGTGCTAACCAGTGGTGGGTTTTGTTTTAAGCCATGTCGAGACCTTCCATTTAATATGTAGTATCAATAGAGAAGTTGATAGATAGGATAATGGGAATTCAGAGAGAGAGAGTGAGTTGGGCTTCAGAGCAAGAGGGTAGCAACACGCCGCGCTGCCGGCCGGGTGGTTGCCAGACGTATGGACTGGTTGGCAGCCTTGCCCTTATAGCTAGGCGCGATAGGGTTGGTAGTCCATTGTTGCCTGCCTGGGCTGGGCCCATGTTGTCGTACAGCACACTGCCTGGAGGTTGGCTGTGTGTTCCTGGACTAGGTTGCCTAGAACCTTTGAGATTCTAACATCCCTTGCTCTCTCTCCCCACTTCTCACGGTTGCACTCTTTCTCTCTGACGACATTACTCTCATTTCATTCTTCTCTCTATTTAAATGCATAACCTTCCCTTGAGGTCCTAAAGGAGTTTCAGCACTCACCTCTCGTATTACTCTTAGGACAAGCATATATTTACATGTATTAGATTTAAGGGGTTAATGTGAACAGCGATCTTCTTGATGAGGATAGTTGGTGAACGTTCTACATGTTCACGAGTTATATGCCCTGCTCATCATCCCATTTGTGACTAGACTGGTGCCATGTGTAAGAGCCCGACCATGCCCAGGAGTTGTCTGTAGAGGGATGAGGACTTAGCCTTGATTTGCATACCGAGCCAGGAGCGAGTGTAGCACCCGAGACTACAGCTCGCTCGTAGTGCCGGTATAGTAGAGTAACGTAATTTATCTGTCCTTGTGTTCTCTACAGTCTTCTCCTGGGTTCTCGCTTTCGGTGCTGGGACTCGTTGTTCCTGTGACTTGGCCTGCTAGCTAGAACACATGGGGATGATGAGTGGGATATATCTTTATTTTACTATGCATTGCAGCTCTCTTTAAGTATATATCTATAACACTTTACAATACACATTACTCACACACAAGACAACACTATTAATACTTTCATGTATCAATTAACTGCACTGTCGTTTTGCTGCTGTGTCCGGAGTTCTGTTGCGTAGGGCGCATACGGACTCCGGAGTACGGAGACAGAGTGAGAGAAGCGAAGTAGCCTATGCGGTAGTAGGCTACCGGCGCAGTACTGTTGCCTGCAACCTTTTAGTTAAACCAAGTATAGATTCATTATTATAATAAGTGACTACTGTTTATGTTCCTCCCATGTGTATTATTAGGTATCTACTGGATCATGAACATCTTGTATGCTACATGCTAGTGCATGTTAGTAGGGGACAGTTAGTGTAGTGCATGCGCTTTCAAGTAGGCGTGTACATTTGTCATTTAGCATTTCACTGTCATACCTTTAGCCTGCTTCTATTCTACATTATTAGAGGCTTAATATTAACGTAGTTTCTTGAGTATTGCATTTCTTTAGTAATAACGTAACCTATAAATGTCTGAGGGAGTTTAGCCTCATAGCCTACCCCTGTTGTACACTTTCGCCGAGTTAAGGTACCTCGTTACCGTAGACGATAACTCTGTAGGGCGTTGGTGCTTTTGTTGTCTGGAGCATATAGTATTTGGGACTGGAATCGAGCGTGTCGTTGTCACTTAAGCCATTTCTGTCCTACGATCAAGAATCCCGAATATGTATTGCCGATCCAGCCGTAACAAAATGGCGACCTTGCACAAGATTCAGTAGTATCCTATCACATGTTTTTTGGAGAACTATTCTATGCTACCTAGTAGAGCTGGCTAGAATTTTCTTGCATATTGGAGGAATTTTTATTGTGTCATTATTGTATTGGTGGACTTGCAGATTGTTTCGTTAGGTGTCTAGAGTAGAGTCATTCAAGCATCTTTATCATTTTGTGAGTCGAGACTGCAATTAGTAATAAGCACTTTTTTTTGTTTATGAACAGCAATTGTATAACCAGCACTATGTCTAATGACTCATCATTTACGGGGGAGGATAACACGGTACAGCCTAGTGACCAGCAAGTACAGCAGATATTTAGGGAGGGGAGTGTTATAAGTGGAGAGAGGGATGCCCGGGCATTTTTGCAGACACCTTTGACCGAACAGCGCCTGCAGGCTATTGATTGTTACGGTCTTCGCTGTTTAGCCACGGTTTTGGGGCGGGACTGTCCTGACAGTTGGCCCAAGAAGAATTTGGTGGCATGTTTGTTGGGTGATGGCGATGGGGCGGGGGGTGGAGTGGGGTCTTGGGGGGTTCCCTCCAAGCCTCCATTCCACTCTACCCCTGAGCTGGGCCCTCAGCCAGCGAGTCTTAGCACGATGCAGCAGGAGGGTTCTCAATGGCAAGCTGGCTTACCCGTAAACACGTCTCGGTGTGGATCCCCCATTTTGTGCTCTCCCCCCCCCAGGCCTGTCTCCTGAGATGTTATTTCAGCTAGAACTAGCTAAGTTTAAGCTGCAGGAGACTCAGATACAACAGGCTAGTATAGAACGCATAGAGGTTGCTAGAATCCAAGCCAATCAGGATGCAACCAGGTACCAGGCTGAAATGGATGTCGAGAAGTCTAGAGTAGAGACCACGGGGCGTCATCTCGGTGGTGGGCACCGGGTTACAGACTCACTTTCGCATTTAATTAAGTTAGTACCCGCATTTGATGAGACAGCAGTGACTGAGTTTTTTGCTCGTTTCGAAAAGAAGTGTCGTGAGTATGACTGGCCGGAGGTTAAATGGGCAGCATTAGTTTCATCACGTCTAGTGGGTAAGGGGTTGAAAGCCTACGATGCACTGTCACTGGACGAGAGTGTCGTGTATGGACTGGTGAAGGAGGCTGTGCTCCGGGCCTACGAACTGCAACCCGAAACTTATAGATTGAAGTTCCGTGGCGTGAATAAGAAGAGCGACGTCAGTTTTATGGAGCACGCACGGGACTTAACAGATGCATGTAATAACTGGTTTCGGTCCGAGCACGCAGAGTCGGCTGAGGAAATTAAGCAACTTTTCTATCTGGAACAGTTTTACAAATGTACTGGAACCGATCTAACGCTGAACATTAAGGAAAAATGTCCCAAGACAGTAGAGGAGGCTGCCAAGATGGCAGACCTCAGATTATCATTGATTCGTGGTTGCGGTGCCGCTCAGAGGGCTGAGTCAGGGCAGAAGGGGCGCTATACCCACCCACCAGAGTTTTCGATAATAACAAATCCTATGACACACATAACCACACTAAAAGCATTGCACCTAATAACACCTACAAACACAAGCCTCTCCCGTTTACTAAAGGTCAGGCCCCTTCTTCGCCCGCACAAGGGAAGAAGCCCATTGGGGATGTGAAATGTTACAAATGTCAGAAGCTAGGCCATTATTCACGTGAGTGCCCTAGTAACACTCCCGCTAAGCCGGTGTCATTGGTTCACAGTATCGGTGTGTCTCTGAAGGCTGCAGCAACTGCCCGGGGTAGGTTGTCAGCAGCTGAGGCACACGCGGTAAAGAAGCGTACGGAAGGCTCGACACCTGTCCGGGACACTTTCTGTAGCCATCGGGGACACGGGTTTGTGAGCTGGGGGAGTGAACTACGGAGGGTTGACTTGTTGAGGGATACGGGGGCTTCGCAAACTTTGTTGAGGAACTTCACAGGGAAACCGATAAATGCGGCCAGAGTTGTTGTGGTGCAGGGTATAAATGCTACGAGGTCATACCCACTTGTGAGGTTGGAGTTGAGAGTGGGAGAGGTGTGCAGGGAGCTGGATGTAGGGATCGTTGAGTGTTTGCCAGTTGAGGGCGTCGACCTTCTTCTCGGCAACGACTTTGCGGTGCCCACTTCCGGGACTCCACCCTTAGTCGTTGCCGAGAGGGCGGCCGACGTGGATGGTGAGAATCGGGAATGGGTTGGGAGGTGCCAACAGGATGAGATGGCCTGTGTGGTAACCCGATCTCGCTCTGCGGCTCCTGCACAGCCTAGCACTCAACCTCGGGGACAGTGGAGGAAGGATCAGGAGAAGGTTGCTAAGGGCAGGAAAAGGGACATTGATTCTGCTGCACTTCTCGGTGATTCGGTACTTGGACCTATAATAAACACGGGAGTTGACTCTGGCCCAGAGATGGTGTGTAACAAGGCAGAGTTGGGTAAGACTTCGCGTGAGGCAAGAGCTGTAGCGAGAGCCACTAAGGCAGTAGAGCCTACTAGCCGGGGTAATGTCTTATTACAAAACCATCTTGATGCATTGACGCCCGGGGACATAAGTGAGCAGCAGCTGCAAGACGCTAGCCTAGCTCGTTATAGCAATGGTGCCATAGAGTTGGAGGAAGATGGGGATGCGAGCCGGGAGACTTATAGGTTGCATGGCAGCGGCAGGTAATAACTTGGTTAATGCACAGGCGGTCATGAAGCACCAGTATGACGCCAAGGTGAAGCTTCGGGAGTTTTCGGTGGGTCAGGAGGTAATGTTGCTTTTACCTTTGCCTGGACACCCCCTTTCTGCCAAGTTCATTGGGCCGTATGTGGTGGCTAAGAAACTGTCCGACCTTGATTATCTCGTTGCAACACCTGACCGTAGGAAAAAACATCAGTTATGTCATGTTAACCTCATGAAAGAGTATGTGAGACGCCCCTCAGAGCCTCTCACTGTCCCTGTGCTGGCCTGCAGCGGCCAGGGTGGAGAAGGAGGTGGGGACAGTCATGCTGCTGAGGAGGATAGCTGGGACTGTGTCATTTCCGCGGAACAGTGGGCGGGGAATACTGAACAAGAGGCTAGGCAAGCTGTAAGTCACCTGCCTGAGCACCAGGGTGCTGCTGTCCTAGGCCTGTTCAGGTCATACCCCTCTGTTTTCGCCGAACACCCAGGTCTCACTACTCAGGTAACGCACGACGTGGACGTCGGTGATAATGTGCCCTTCAAGTCAGTGCCCTACCGTGTGCCCCCGGTAAAGTTGCCAGCTTTACGGGAGGAGTTAAAGTACATGGTTGAGAGAGGGATGATCACTGAAGGTTATGTGAAGTGGACATCACCCGTCACGTTGCAGCCAAAACCTGACGGCAAGGTGCGGTTCTGCATAGATTTTCGTAGGCTAAATGGCTTGACCACCACCAACCCTTACCCTTTGCCTCGAGTTGACGACAGCGTGGACAAGATAGGGAATGCAAAGTACCTTACTAAAATTGATCTTGTAAAAGGCTACTGGCAAGTACCCCTGTCGGACCGAGCTAAGCAAGTTTGTGGTTTTGTGGTAGATGGCAAGACCTACCAATGTAACGTAATGCCTTATGGGCTTAAGAACGCACCTGCCACGTTTCAAAACCTGATGAACGATATTTGTGACGAAATCCCTAACTGCACGGTCTACCTTGATGACGTGATAGTATATGATGACGATTTTGAAAATCACCTAAGGCACTTAGAGACCCTGTTTAGGAAGTTGCACGATGCTGGGCTGGTGGTGAACCTGAGGAAGTGCGAGTTTGTAAAGGCTACTGTGCAGTATCTTGGCTTTGTGGTCGGGTTAGGCCGGGTGTGCCCCCCCCTGAGCAAGATACAGGCTATCAATATGTTTCCCAGGCCCACCACTAAGCGCCAGGTCATGCGGTTCCTAGGTATGATAGGCTATTATAGGCGCTTCATCCGGGGATACTCTACTGTCTTAGCACCGTTAACTGATCTACTGTCGAAGTCAGTGAAGTTCTGTTGGGCTGCGGAGTGTCAGAGGGCTTTCGACCTAGTCAAGCACCTGCTGTGTACACATCCGATTTTGAGGGCCCCAGACTTCTCCAGGAGTTTTCAGCTGGCGACTGATGCCAGCGGTGTGGGTGCCGGGGCAGTGTTACTGCAGACTGATTCCGAGGGCTTGGAACACCCAGTGAGCTTCTTTTCTCGCAAGTTTAATTCGGCACAAAGGAATTACTCGACTATAGAGAAGGAGCTTCTGGCTATCGTTTTGTCGCTCAAACATTTCGAAGTTTATGTTCCAGCCTACGGCCCGGTAGTGACGATTTATACGGACCATCATCCCTTGAAATTCCTAAATCAGTTTCACAATCGGAATATGCGGTTGACCAGGTGGTCCCTAATGCTCCAAGAGTATAATCTCAACATTCAGCATATTGCCGGGAGTGAGAACGTGATAGCAGATTGTCTATCAAGGGTTGATGATCCAAGATAGTCGTGCACGGTGTGTGGGTTGAGCAGGAGTAAAATTAGGCTATCATAACGCCGTCCAAAAAGATTATAAAACAATAAAATAAACGAGAAAACTCTTTCTTTTTTTTAGTTTTGTAACTCTTTATTGTTGTAGCATGATGCATGCAATATTGTGTTTTATGTATAATTCACACTTCAGTTGTTGTGCACCTTTTGCAATTAGTGGCAGCTAAGGGTAGCAGGTCGGTTGGTTGCCTGTCAGATTTTGATAATGCTTCTAAGGTCGATTATCTAAAATCTTGGGGGGGCTGTGACGCACCCCAGTGCTGGGCAACGCAACCTGATTGTACTCCTTGGTACTCCACTGTACCGCCCGTGATCTGGCTACCGTCAGCCGCTATGTATATTGAGTGTGACAACTTATAACTATGTTCTTTGTATCTCTGCAAAGGTCTCGTCATGTGCTAACCAGTGGTGGGTTTTGTTTTAAGCCATGTCGAGACCTTCCATTTAATATGTAGTATCAATAGAGAAGTTGCTAGATAGGATAATGGGAATTCAGAGAGAGAGAGTGAGTTGGGCTTCAGAGCAAGAGGGTAGCAACACGCCGCGCTGCCGGCCGGGTGGTTGCCAGACGTATGGACTGGTTGGCAGCCTTGCCCTTATAGCTAGGCGCGATAGGGTTGGTAGTCCATTGTTGCCTGCCTGGGCTGGGCCCATGTTGTCGTACAGCACACTGCCTGGAGGTTGGCTGTGTGTTCCTGGACTAGGTTGCCTAGAACCTTTGAGATTCTAACATCCCTTGCTCTCTCTCCCCACTTCTCACGGTTGCACTCT